>JANVCK010241739.1:0-14305 GCA_026546655.1 Epizoanthus illoricatus | reverse complement strand
TCACAGGTGTGACAACAGACAATAATTAGCTGCATCAGTAAACATTAACTGTCACTGGTGTGACAACAGACAACAAAGCTGTGCCAATGACATTAACTGTCACTGGTGTGACAACTGACAACAAAGCTGTCTGTCACTGGTGTGACAGCTGACAACAAAGCTGTGTCACTGACATTAACTGTCACTCATGTGACAAATGGCATCAAAGGTGTGTCAGTAACATTAACTGTCACTGGTTTGACATCTGTTAACAAAGCTGTGTCAGTGACAGCAAAGATGTCAAGCTTTTTAAAAGCCATTTTGAAATTAACACTGAATTTTTTTAGTAAAGTCGCCAGATAATATCATCTGACAATGTGCATGACAGTGGTACCAACACATTGAGAGCAAGTAGCACTGTTCAAAATGCACATTTTAGTGTTGCAGCTTTGACATGTGTTACCACACTTTAGAAAGGTGTCAGATTCCTCCTAAACTTGCTTTTGGTCTTAGAAATAACTGTTTTAAGATTGGTACACTGGATCACACAAAACCAGCTCTTTTCACCTAAAGTACCTTCTATTATTTTAGGTTGAAATCGAGTCCGCTTCCAGATACACATCTCAGAGCTTAACTGGCCCAGGTGTAAGTCCTGGGGAAGACTGGGAGCTTTACCTTTCCCATGTGTCGCAGCCCCTGTCCCAGCGATTTCCATTACCTCTCAATAACCATCTTGGCTGAAAATGGAGAAAAGAACAGTGCACATGAGGCAAATGAGAGTAAATAGTGGCTTCATCAATACTTGGGTAGCTGGTAGTTACAATTATGAATACAGTAAGACAACTGTCTACAATCACTAGCCTGTGAGACAGTCCTTTAGTCTGGGTTTACAAAAGGCATCTGAAAACAATTAATGGCTGAAAAAAGGATTAAATTTCCATAAGTGATAGTTCTTCAGTTCCTACTCTGAATGCTGAGATATTCCTACAGATTATAGAGACATATCAGAACATTAATCAGTTTCTTCTCTGCTGTTAGATGTTATATTGTTATCATGGAAATGAAATACCTCTAATATAAACCTCTAGAATGACAAAATACAGCAATTTCTCGAAATCTACTTGATAACTTTTTGTTAAATTTTGTAGGGAGTGTTATTGACACTTGAACATGCTTTTAAGAAATTATGAGGTAAATCTGTGAGACGGAAAAAGGCATGTAACACCTTTTAAAAATGACTCTTACTATTATAAATACTCTATGTCACTTTTCTTGAAATGCCTCTGTCAGAAATGTCTGATTTTATGTAAGATAATTGTTCAACACCACCAAATTTAAAGAAAAGTTATCAAGTAGATTTTGAGAAATCCTAATATAAGGTGGTTTTGTAATGTTAGTGGTTGCCATGGAAACATATTTAGCACATTTTTGTACCCAACATGTTGTCAGTGACATAGAATCAAGTAATGAGTTAAATATAAATTGATATTGAAGCTTATGATGTACGGAACTGAGTTAAAATAAGAGTAGTCCTGTTTCAAAGTTGTGAAACTGTGTTCAGACACCTTCAGTTAATGACTCCATGATTTGGAGGAGTTTAATAGTTCATTTGTAATTTGTAGGAGTTGACAAAAGACATTATTTTGTTCTTGCAAACCTTTCTATATAAATACAGTGTTTCTGATCATGAATGAGGCAGTCAAAGTTTCAGAAGAGGCTGCTAAATGTGCTAGCTGCCAGCTGGTTTTGAGAAGGCTGAACTGTTTACTGCATGTACAATACTGACAGATAAAAATAAACTGGACAATGATTCTGACTTTGCCAGCAATAGTAACAAGTAGGTGAGGAAATGTAGTATAAGTTTGTTATAACACTTTCTTCTGAAGCATTTCAAAATATGGTCAAATTATTTCAGGGAAACAGCACCATTTGTTGTGTAATCATCACTGCAAACTCTCACACTTTTGAAGTAAGACTCATCTTTCTGCACTCTATCCCCCTCAGTACATTCACTGTAATTTAACTTCATTTGCATAAATCTCAAACCAGTCATTCCTCCAAAGTTCATAGTTACTCAATTTACCCTAAATCTTTCGGTGCATATTTTTCCCAATTCTTAAGGTGCATGAACAGAAATCCTGAAGAAATAAAGTATAATTTGATTTAGTGTGTTTAGGCATAGTGATGTGATCTTTCCACACTGTGGAATAACTTACTAGATCCAAGTCAACAGTTTTATTACTAGCCAATATCGGCCAACATCATCCAATATCATGGCGTTCAACATCATCCATCATCACACATCATGGTGCTCAAACAGATCCAACATGTTGCATCCAACAATGTTAGATTATGTTGGATCCATTTGAATGGCCCTTAGAAGAATAGAGGATATGCCTTGAAGTTTTAATACATTAATTGAATCAAAATGTATTGACTGTCCTGACATGCATGATGAAAAAACAAATCATTTACTTTTTATCTGCCTTCAAAGTCACATGATTGTAAGACCTGAAAAAACTGAAAAAATATTGTCTAGCATAACTGATATTAAAGTATTTATTCTGTAATATGTTTCACAACTAACCACTGGAGCACTATGACAAACTTGATTTCATCCACTGATAAAAGCAACATATAGATATGGCAAACGCCTACAAATTACATGCTTATTGGACACATGTCCAATTCTGAACTGATTACTATCTAAACTAGTCAGTTGTCAAATTCCAATTAACTGCCCAACTTGCATCACACAGGATTATCTGAACCTGAAACTCTCTTTCTGTCTAAATAGCTGATAAACTGAACTATTAAATACTAAATATGTTGTAAACTATTTCTGAGCAATTTCTTCTTAGGGGCTAAGTAATGAATAATTTTCTCAAATTTTATACTAACTAAAGATGCATGTCAGAAAATAACGTAAGACATAGCTCACACAGATTTTAATTGCCCAATGATGTATAACATCTGTTTAACAAAGGACTTTAAACATTTAACATTAGTTTTGACATTATTCATTAATAACATACACATTAAACAATAAAGATAATAAACTTCACGATACAATAAATCTATTTTTGTCCAGCAGGCCTTTTCCTAGAATATATTTAGAATATATGCTAGTTTTCTGGGCAAGGAATATCGTTCAGATAAATTTGTATAAAAGCAAAATAATGTGCTTAAACTTGTATTCCAGGTTTAACTTATTTTAAAACAATATTTTGTGTCATTTCTTTCATTTTTAAGAGATTCAAGACAGGAAAAATAAATATTTTCTACCAAAAACATACTGTCTACTACATATATACATGTACAACTAAAAACAAAAGGCTCTTATCATATTGATAATGTCAGAATTAAATTATCATTCAAACATTTTCAGTAATGTGTGGCTAAAGTCTGAAGTCTTGTATTATACAGCTTATGTTACATCTTAGAAAGTAATCTTGAATGATATAGCAGGCCTTGAAATTTACAGGGTACTAGAAAAAAATTTGCTAGTGAGTTTACAAATTAATTCTTGCTAGTGAAAATCCACTCAAAATACCCATAGCTAAATAAAAAACTGTATGATGTACATGTATACACATACTGTCTTGAAGTCTATTTTAAGACACTGTCTCCCTACTGTGTGGGCCGCAGTTCAGAAAATATATGCTGGAGTACTTTAATGCACTCCCCTTTCTTCCATTACTCAATGGTACTTTTTCTTACAAGCTTTGGCTGTGCACATGCATGATTATAGGAGAATAGTGCTCACTGCAATATGGCCACAATTGTCGATACACAGCATATGAAAATGAGCTCCTATAATCAGGATCCGTGCTCTTTGGGGTATTTGAAATTCCATGACTAACTACATTGTATATATGACACACAGAACACTGTTAGACCAGTGAGATCAGCTAACACTTCATCAGAGAGACAGATTTACTGACTATATCGCTAGCTACCAGAAAAGCATTGAAGATGCTTGCTGACATTATGCAGTCCATACATGATCTGAATGTACAATAATTTAATTTATCAGCACCATTATCATGGTTACCCTTTCAACAATCTTCTGTGAATAACGTTAACTGATTGCTACAAGACGATGTATTGCTATAGGATAATATAAAAAGTTACAAAACACAATCACAAAATAATACGAACAAAAATTCTGATACATACATACACAAGCCGTGCAAGTATCTAATATGGAGTTTTTAAACTATATAAAGTTCTAAATACTTGGTGAAATACAAAATGAATCAGATGGAATAAACAATCATGTAAGTATAGTTCCACTAAACTGAACTGTTTCCATGGCAAAACTGGAACATTTCACAAGAAAGAAGACTAAAACATTACTTAATAATCTGACAATTAACATGGCTGTCCATGACTTTGTTCAATCTCATCAAAACAATGGAAAAGTACACACTTTAATTAAAAGTGTCATCACTGTGAAATTTACTAGTCACTCCTCATAACAACACTTGTTTTGGTATTACATCACTGTCATGGTAGAAGCTCCACTCCATAACAAGTTTTGTCCAGACCACAATTTCACCAGATTAGCTAGCTAGAGTGCTACAGAAAGTTTGGAGAAAGAACTAAGAAGTTGTATTCCTGAAAATTATTCTTAAAATATGGCTCCAGTAGTCAATAAATACTCAACTGTTACAAAGACATGAGGACATCTGACTAATTAAAACAGCAAGGTTTGCACCATGCGGCCTAAGGAGATCGAGACTTGCTGCATCTGATATTAGTGTACATCACGTACCTATCATGAGGTATATATAATTATATATTGGCTTAACATGTTTGTCTCAACTCATATCTTCTAGTGCTGTGCATTCTGAAATCTTAGACATGAGAATCTCAAACTAATTTGTGGGAAGACTTGCTACGTCTGTATCAGTGTATCTATATTGGCTCAACATTTATGTCTCAACTCTCTATCCTAGTGCTGTGCATTGTAAAGTCTTAGATTTATTCAGTGACAATATATAAGTCCTTGTATATGCAAATATTGTTTGTATATCTGCCTCAGTGTTTTTACTGTCTCACTTACTCCAATATGTTAAACATTACTGAAATAAAATATGTTTTCCAAGAAAACTCAAGTAACATATATATGATAGAAGTTAATCACTTGCTGCTCAGAATTCATTAGTTTCATCCATAAATAGCAATACTATAAATTAGTAATATTTGGAAGGTTCCACACTTGCTCATTTATTTACCACTGGAATTTCACAATAACGCACATATGATGAAAAAGTAAAGTGTTTGCACCATAAATATTTGTAACACACTGACTTTTTTAAAAAGCTCTATTAGTCTATATTGCAGTTTATTAAATTCTTAACAGAAACAGCATTTAAAATTACTTTGAAGATCAACAAACTTGGTTTCTAGCTTTTGTTATTCTGTGATCATAATATATTTTTTTAAATTAATCTTCTACAGTTCTTTAATTCCTTAACAAATTTTAACTATCTTCACAGAAGCATTACACCTACTGCTATACTGAACTGAAATATTTTAATAACAGAAGCATCACTAGCACTGTACTGTTTATGAAAATGCAGATAGGAAAAGGAGTACTTTCCCCTTATTAAATACATTATATAACCAAAAAACTGGTTGGAAATTTGGAAACTTTCTACTACAAATGGAAAGGCATTCCAACCAGTCAGAATGGAGCACATTCCATTTCTACATTTCCAGTTCTGACCCTGTAATCTGATTGGCAATTAAAGGAGCTTGATGATGTGAGCATTGGCATCTGGTTCACATTGGAAAGTCTGTGGAAATGGAAAGTGCCATTCCATTCCATTCCAACAAGCTGGAAAAGGAGAAGTGGAATTCCTCTGGAGGTTGTCTGATTGCTCTAGGAAATTTCTACTAGAACAGAACCTTCCATTTACAATTCCAACCTGTTCTAACTGGTCAAACCAAAACTGTGGCTGCATGGAAGTGCCGAAGAAGTGTGCTAACAAAACTCATATAAAAGCAATATGATAATCATTCATTTTAAATCTCTTAAACAGTAAAAGAGACAACATTTCTAGATGGATAAAAAATCTAAAAATAAGAAATTGAAAGTAGCAAAACAATGATAACATTCGTTCATTGATACAGTGAAAATACACGAACACTGTCAATTTTAGCAAGAAATGCTTTGGTAGGAATATGCTTGCCCTACAAATGCTTGTTACTAAGCAATCAAGAACACATACAAATGCAAATATCTCAACTTGTCAGAAAAGGGGGCCTTTGCAGCTAGTGCATCAACTTAAAGACAGCCAATCTGTCTGCCAGACAAAACCTCCACGAGCTGGGCTTGAATTTCACTCCTGTTAAACACTACTTGCATTTTGAGAGATGTCTCTCAAACCAGGAATTTATCACACTGCATTTATTTTCTGTATTGTTTAATAGTACACAAGTTAACTTCTCCTCGACCTCTGATCACAAGTTTTCCTGAATTCAGGGTACAACAGTACATCACTAGTGTTATTGCTGGTAATACTTTTCACATGCCAAGATGTCTTCACACAGCAACAACGCAACGAAGCCAGAGGGACTGTATATAATGACTATAACACAATCAGAGTTTCAATTTTTGTGTTGCTTCTTTCATGGAACAGTTCTAATTCTATAGCAAATCAAATCTTGATTGATTCCCTGATGACGAACAACTTAAAGCTGGCAAAAACTTCAAATGGTCGCAAATACTTAAGCATTTCAATTGCAATTACTTGCTATACCCTCGGGCAATCAAAATTCCCGACAACTCCTTAAGGGATTCTGTACAAAAAAGAAGTTTGCTATATCGGTACTGCCGACGGTAGTTCATAGTTTTAAAATGTTCTCCCATTTAATATGTGATAGGAAAAATAGAAATCTTTTCAAAATTCATCTCGATAAAAACTCTTACGAAGAAAAGTCCGAGGCAAACACAGTTGCAAAACGTTCCATGGAAGTCGTTCATTTTCAGTTTCACGGTCCGCTCCACTATCTGTTGCAAATTACCGCCTCTGCTAGACCATGAAATTTTTATAGCTTGCTGAACAACGACCACTTGCGATCAAACTTTGCTACCTGCACGTTGTTAAATAATCGAATCTTTTGAATTGCGTTGTTTTCTGCTAGCTGGCTAACATTCAAATACAAAAGCAATCGCCTCCATGAAAATCAAACGAAAACATTTATCACCTGACAACACGCCCACAGTTCAGGTCACTTCAATACAGTAATATTTCCGACTTGAGTTCCAAGATTTCACAAAACGGCCCAAACATTAACAGTACGCTGTTTTGAATCTTAAGATTATTTTCTTCTCAAAAACTATAAAACAGTTCTTAAACTATTATATTCGAAAACGATGACTGATTTTGGCTACTAATCAAAGACTATTTCCTCAAGGAACTCCAGCACAGGAATCAACTGACAACAATCATTGTGCAGGCAGAAGAACCACGAGTAGACCAATATACTGCTCAACAATAAAACGCAATCGCTCAATGAAAACTCACCCGCACACAAAAAATTACCCCATGGAAAGCATAATTACGGTCACATCCGTACTGCTTGTCCATAAATACAAGCCACATAGTCGAAGAAGTTAAGCAGGTTAGATGAATTGCGAATGAATGAAAACAGTAATGGCGGAAAAAGCTTTCTGTTTCGAAACCGGCGCATCTTCGCGCCAAATTTCACAATTATCGCTGCTTCTAAACAAGCAGTCATTCTGCTTTTGATTCAGACAAGATTTTACAGATCTGTAAAGTATTTCTAGGTTTAACTTCGGAAATAGCTAAAAAGAATTATATCATAAATGGAACAAAATATTCCCAGCCAAATGGATATGAAGCCGACTCTTTCCTTCCGACAGGATTACGCAAGTTCGATCGAACACAGGCCAGGAGAGGGGAACTCAATTTTCTTTCCTAACCCTTCCATTAATAGTAACAGTATGATTTACGAAGTTCACAGCGTTCTAGCACTGCACTTTTACAGAAGAAGTAATCAAAATACCGAGTTCTGTCTTTTTTAGTGCAAACTTTCGTCGATGTCGCTCGAAACGATCTTCCTTTCACATGCAGGACGGGACGTCAACAAACTTACAAAGATATCTTCACATTCACATTAACTTCTGCCAGGAATCTACGTGTCGGCCTATTAACTCGACATTATAGAAATAGATTTATACTTTCTGAAGAAGTAATACTCAGTCTGTGTTTCTTGAATACAAAGAACATTTCGTACCCGAAGCCACATTTGTTCACTTCACTTCAAATCTGCTTGAAATTGAGTTTAAATCGTCACGAATGGGCACCATGTAAGATGTATTCCTAAACTCCAGCAGATTTCTCTAATATACTACCGTACTTTCCCATTAAGATATAACCTTTACGATTAGAAACACATATACGGTTATAAACTTTGCAAACAGTGAATACAATGCGATTTCTGCTGCTTCTGTCAGTGGCCTTGCTCATTAACATTTCAGCAAAAATAAACCACAAGAGTGTTTTGACAGTGTTTCGATCATCTCTTGCCGAAGCACCTTGGAGGTTTCGAAGTATTTCTTCGACAAATAAAAGTTTGTACGAACACCAAAAATCTTGGAGTTTATCTTTACAGTGTTCTCGAACGTATGAACGTTCTATGAAGTTGTGGTTGTCCGTCAAAGTAAAAACATCGGAAGGCGAAAGAGTTTGCAAAGGAATATATCGCAAAATCTTCGGCCTACGCACTTACCCGAGAATCTCGTGTGCCCTTCTTCGTTTCCCTACCATCTCTGATTCCACAATCCCATAATAAACACACTGCTGTTCCAAAGAAACACACAAGATGTCGATCTTTGCCAAAGGGAATGTCCACCAAAAATTTTCTCAACACAAAAAACAAAAATCGCGCGCTGAATCAGCAATCACGTTGCAGATGAATAAATCGGCCGCTCCCCGACAATCACAAATTTTCTTCACTTCTCGGCATCAATAATTAAGCTCTCTCCAATCCTTCGACGAGATCCCAAGGTAATTGTTTCTCAGCAATACAACTTCACCAAGTCGATCGATCGTTCTGCGCTAAAAAATTCAAAATTCGAACGAAATATTCCACGAAAACCGTTGAAAGGATGACGGTAATGAGAAAATTGATGACGCGACGCTCTGTTGCTATGACAATGTCAATTATCAGAATAACGCTTTGGGAGAATTTCACAGTTCATCGGTCCGGGTCGAAGCAAAATGGCGGACGTGACACATTGCGTACAGTTGAAAAACGCTCATTTTATGAACGATGCTATCCAACATCACTCTTAAACACGAAACCAGTCCCTTTCTGTCTTTACAATGAATCTTGGTATTATTATATTTTGAAATAAGGAAATATTTTTTCCGTTTAATACTCATCGTTATTTGAATTGCTGGCTGTGTTGTTTTGAGTGAACTGTGGGCAAAGTGGTAGGACAATTTTTTAAACAATCAATCTTGTAATTATCGGTTAGATTAGAGTATGATGTAAGCCTTGGAAACAGCACGTATAACATTAACATGAGGGAATTGGTAAGATAGCTTTTCAGATTCTGGAAAGACACGCGTTTTTGAAAGGGTACTTGCTCTTTAATAGAACCCAAAAATAGAGACACGTAACACAATTATAGCGTACTTTGGTCACGTAGTCACCCACAAGAAATCCAAACTCATGACTCATGCGGTCGGTTATAAAATCACAAACTTTACGCAGGACAGGCATTATCGTGTTGACAATAGATCTCTTTGCTATGGAAGTATAGCTATTTTTAAAAAAGAGAGCTTTGATTACCCTGCTTTTCCGCAGTGTTTTCGCAGCACGAATTTCTTCAGATCTCGGTGTCTACCCTTATAGTCCTTACCCAGTTACTGTGAATCCTTCCATGAGCTTAGTACAGTTTCGATGTGATACACTTAAAATTTAAAAAAATCTGAAAAAGCGTAAATTAATTTAACTCGATTTCGTTAAACTTCGTAAATTACTATCTGGATCTAAATCAGAAAGGAATATAAAAATCAATTAGTTATATAACGTTTGACGTATGTATTATTCATAATATTCATTTGTTATATCCCAGACGTTATTTTCGTTATTTTATCACTCGGTCATGTAGCGAAAAATCTTGAGTGATATTTTCTAATATTCACTATCACATAAGATGTCATTAGATCAGACATTATAGCAGGGCCTGGGGGACGAGGGCCTAGAGGGTAGCGAGGGGGGGGGCTGCTCATTCGAAATAATTTGATTGAAGTAGTGTATTATATATAAGGTCTCGGACGCACAAATAGGTCAGCCAATTAGTTCATTGCTCAGCCCCCCCCCCCCCATTAACTGGACACCCCCTACATACACACACACACACACACACACATTCCAGTCATTTGCTGCGGTCTTGGTAGCATTCCGTTTATCAAATATCACTACAGCACTTGCTTTGATCTAAAAAGGTAAAAGTTATCGTCGAAAACTAATAACATGTAACAACGAATTCCTTTACTCCCTTTTATTCCATTATTCCTCTTATTCCTGTTTGTTCTGGGTACTATAGACTGAGAGCTGAAGGGAATTTGGAGTGAGTTTCATTTCGATAGGCACTCTGCTGCTGCTGACTCAATTACGAGTCAATTTTTTTAAATTCTCATAAAAATATTATTTGCCAACGAACGGTGCTAGTGCTGTTTGGGAGGGCTGGGAGGAGGGGTGGATAGGCTGGGAGGAGGAATAGTCAGAGCCGGGGCCGGGGAGGGGGTAAACGGGTAAAAGGGAGGAGCTACGTGTTTAATGGTATGTGTATGGCAAGCCCCAAAAAGTTCAAAATAAATCGAGTCTTAGAACCGAACAAACGTCTAGCACCTATCACAACTGAAAATTAGTCTGAAATAGGGTGCATATTTTGAGGCTCAGGTCTGGAATAGGGTATCAAAAATTGCTTATTTTGGCCTGGAGTAGGGTAAGGGTTTGGAGGCCTGGACGCGCGGCCGGCGGCAAATGCATGACTGAAGCGTGAGCCGTCATGTCGTGATCATGATCATGAACCAAGGATTGTCCCGCGAATCAACCCGAACACCATGGTGAGTATAGGACTAGGGCTCATGCACTGCATGATTCTTACGACAGAGAATTGAGAAGGCAGACAAAGCTGTGAAAAGATAAATTAAAATACAAAGAAAAATTTACTTTGCGCAATAGAAATTTAGAAATAGAACTACAAACGGACTGTAAAAACAATTTTAAATGAACGGATGTACAACCGTTTTGTATGCTACAATTTTAAATTTCTATAATTTAATCGTTATCAATCTAATTGGTGTGCAGTTTCACAAGTGGAAGAAGTGAGTGAAAGGTAGAACCTGCAAGTGAACTAATGATATTCATCACGTCTAGTCTTCTATTGCGGTAAGGGGGGTGGGGGGTCCCAGAAATCGAATCACCCGATACCGAGTCACGGCCAAATATTTTTTGTTATGTAAACGAAACACGTAGTTATTTATTGGTAATGGGGCATCTGCTGATCACGCTTCGCTTTTTATTCTCTTCGCTGCTTGAGCGGGTCTAACTTCTGGCACCCAGGATAGTATGTCACGATTCTTGTGCTTATTTCACTAGTGAGGACCAGGCTTAACAAAAGGTGATTTTCCTCAACAACCGACAGCTTTCTTAACATAGCATATCTACATTTTTAATATTGTTAAGGTTTTAATTGAGTATACTAAAAAGCCCAATCAGGAGTACCAAAAAAATAGAACATAAAAAAACAAACCACTCCGTGTTAGTTTGTTATACCAACAGGCAAAATATCTATAGTATCACCCAAAAAAAGTGGAGACTTTCGTTATTATCAAACTTCCTGAGCAGTCGCATGTTACAGTAGCAAGGTATTCCACTTTGTCCCGACTTCACTCGAAACAGAAAAGATAACGAAAACTAGAAATATGCCAAATGCTGATATTTCCTACGATCAGAACAAAACGTTTCCTAATTTCCTATTAATCTTATGCCCATACGTTTGGCAGCGATGTTGGTTTTGATATGTCAGTATGCCCGAAACAGGTGTTTTATAAAAAAAATGTTGGCTTGTCTTATTGCCGAAGGCTCGGTAGACCACTATATACGATTGTGAAAAACTTTAGTTCCTCTGGAGTTCATTCGTCTGCATGGAGGTTGGTATTTGTGCTTAGTTTATATCTTGCAGTATGTCACACATTTCAGTAGTAAACTGCATCTCCTTTGCATCTATATAGCTGATTTATGCGATATTATAAACGTTTTTCAGTGTTGAGTCAAAACTTAACCGACAGTGGCATGTGCCTTAAAAATAGTACTTTACTGCTAGACGTGCCAGTTCAGGCAAAGTTCCTTATGTGTTTAAAAAATGCATATGCGTTGTAAATTGCTAATTGTGTTCTCCTGCTTGTCTTCAAAATTTTGAACATACCAAATATATCATGTCGCGTGAATTGAAGCAGCGGTGTTTTGCTTTTAAAATAGAAACTGGGTTAGTGCGTATTTACTTTTCTAAAGTTAGAATGTAAATTGCGGCAGCACTCTATGAGATTATTCTTGTAAAACTCATGATCTGCACATTATTTTGTGCATAACACTGAAGCACCTATATAGGAAAGAAATATGTTCGTTACATACCAGAGATTCGAGGTTCCACAGTTTTCCTACTGACACCGTGCTGAAATCGTGCATATAAATTCTTTCTAGAAATAAAAGATACTGGCTAACCGCATCTTGCAAGCAGAGATGCCAAGCTGGAGGAAATAACCTGGCACGGTTACGACCAACTGGTTTCACGTGATATTTTGTGGGCAAATGACGTCATATCTTCATCTGGGCATACGCGCACATGCGCGTCGCGTGAGGTGCAAAAGACACTGCAAAACTCACAACTCCAAGAACAGTTGTATGACGAAAAGCCCTCCAGGAATTAACTCTCATACATATCACTGTGGGAATTTGACCCATGAAGAACAATATTTGACGGCTGTGCATTAGAAAGTGACTGCGAACTTTAAGAACTGATAATCAGACCAGTTTTTTTTGTTCTTGAGACGGAAATGATCGTGAAATTGGGCGACACAAGTGGCATGGCTACACAAACGCTTGGCAAAATTTCATTTGTAGATACGCCAAAGAAGTCATTTTATATTACGACTGTAGTCACAAGACTGAACGCCTGTTGCGATTAATCGATATAATAAAATAAAACAAGTAGAAAGTAAATTTAACAATGATCCTTTCCTGGTGTGTTTTTGAGAAAATTCAGTTGTCACGAGGCGAGGAAAAAGTTTGAATAACGTATGGATGATCAATTAGCCATGTTAAAAGTGTTTATTACTCTTTCGACACACTAAAAACTTTAAAAATCTACGTATAAATTCATAAAAATACATCCAACAGAAGAGGCTTGAAAAAGCGAAACATATAATTTTATATTTTTATGAATTTATACCTAGAATTTTTAAGTTTTTAGTGTGTCGATAGAGTAATGACTTTTAAGATGTCTAATCATCATTCATATGACGTTTCCATGTGTGCGATGTCAAATATGTATTTTAATTGATCAGTCCCCTCTCAGCTCATTACATTACTCGCAAGCATCAAACTTCAACTGAAAAAATTCGTAGTACCCTAGATCCCTGTGGGCTCTAGTCCAGGACTTTGTAATTATGCTACGTTGAACTGCGCTGCAAATGTAAATCATGACATTTAAAACACCAGTATACCAATGTCACCGATATCCCATTTGTTTGTGCGCTTAACCGGCTTCAACATCCAGCTCTGCTGGGGAGGAAAAAATCTACATTGCAAAGCTAGGTAAAATACTTCGCTTATCCAAGCAAATTCTATCTAGCGGCACTGTACTCACTTCAGAAGGCCTTAGAAGTCGTCCATGTTCAATTATCGTCAGTGGGACGTTCATGTCGACAACTTCTGCAAGAAACTGATTGGGCGTCTCTACTTATTCCGCAAAATTAAACATCTCCCTCTCCACTCTAGCAATGCTTATTATCAGTCTCTGGTCCAATCTCTAATGGACTACGAATGTATTGTTTGGGGATCAACAACCAAGCGAAACCTTGAAAGAATTAGCAAAATTCAAAAACAGTTAGGTAGAGCAATCCTAGATATTGTAAATACCCGAGACACTCCGACATCGGAGATTTTCAAAAAGTTGAAATGGATGGATATCAGTCAGCGCATCGATTACTGCAAGTGCCTTTTAGTTTTCAAAGCCTTAAATGGACTTACTCCAAAGTATATAAGAGACATG
>JANVCK010241628.1:0-16999 GCA_026546655.1 Epizoanthus illoricatus | reverse complement strand
ATGGCATGGCATGGCATGGCATGGCATGGCATGGCATGGCATGGCATGGCATGGCATAGCATAGCATAGCATAGCATAGCATAGCATAGCACAGCATAACATAACATAACATAACATAACTTAAAAATCTAAAACGTAAAAAAATGAGTAACTCAAAAAACAATTTGGGCAAATCAGAAATTTCATAGATTTTCATAGCAACAGGCCTAATTCATATTTGACCCATTTGCTAATTTCACCCCAAGCCTTGTATACGAAATGCAAACCTTTTGATTCTTTTTCGTTTTCATCCAGGAACTACAGAACACAAACATAAAGTGATGTGACGTTCTACAGAGTGTGCAAAGAATTGCATATGAACAAGGCTTGAGAGTGAAATTTGATCAACTAATGTAACATGCATAGGTTAATTTCATCCCTGTCAAAGAATATCTTCGAATTCAGCATTGGGTTAAAAGGTGATGCTACCAACTTTTACGTCGTGATTCTCTTTGATATATTTTGCAAATCATCATCCTAGAAAAAACCGTCTATTATAAAAGTAGTTGACATTATTGGTAAAACTAATTGTAACTTCTCATTCTCTTTATACCTTTTACCGTCTTTAAGTACAAACTACTGGAATGTACCACACCGTACAGTGTCCTAGCCACATCCCCAGCTAACCCACTGAGAACAATGATGCCCTGCAGTTACACGTTAGAATGGTGAGGGTGGCTACCGTCATTCACACCTGGAGTGAGCGCATTACCATCCATCATTTTGGAAAAAGCTTGGTGACAAGGCGAACCACATGGAGGACTGGGGAGAAGACCAAGGGTATTCCACTTACCTACGCCGGGATTTAGACACAGCCAGACACAATTGTTGGCATCCCCCATTGTCTTTACATGCCCCCCCTGAAGGCTGACGTCTAGCATCATATAGCTGAACATCCTTGGCATACTGTGCCTTAGCTAACATCTTAATGTTGGAACCATCTATTTTGTTAGCAGTAGCCACTCTACCGCGTTGCCCATCTGTCCAGTATAAATTGTTCCCAAGAACAGCAACACTGAGTGGATTACGATTGGTCTTCTTAACAACTGATAGAAGCTTATCTGCGTGATAAAAAAGAGAACAAAGAATTATTGTTTGCTTCGCCGGTTTAAGTTTTAAGAGGGCAATGTCAAGGCCGTTTTAACATATTTCATAAATATGGCCAGAAATTGCTTTAACTTAAATTTAACCCTCTCTTTCAGGTGGTATTTTCACCCCCTTCCCTCTCAGGTGGGGGGTCGATGCAACCCCCTCCTTAAATCCGCCAATTTACGTTCAATTTACATGGAAATTTGCATGTATATCAAGGGCTTGGTGTTGATCATTAATCGATAAAATAATCAACTTTAATTATGAACACATTTGCATAATTAAACATTTTGTGTCCAATGTCACTCAAGGTCACGAAAAAATGAAAAACTTGAAACCACTCTCAGAAGCACAGAATTATTCAGAAAGTTTTATAAAACCTGTTCAGTTGTTTAATTAATATCGTTTTTTCGACCCCGAAAAAAAATTTGATTACTGTGAGTACCCCACCTCCCATCTTTTACGACGTTGATCCGATTTGAAACATTTTTGCACAGAAACATCTGCATTTGGCCTAAAGACTGGTATATGAAGGCTTTTGTACCATTTCCAAAACACAAAAGCTGCAGATAAAAAAGTTGAGCGCCCCCTACCACCACAACCACCACCTCCTCCTGAGAGAGAGGGTTAACATGTTTAAATAGGACGAAGACATCGCCACAAGTGGTAAATGGAAAAAATAATAATAAATGGTACCAAATGACCAAAACTATAATATTCCATAATCACGGAATCACAGTTGAGGAAAATCAAACAGTTAATTGCTTTGTATTATTAGTGACTAAAATAAACAAACCTCCATTAAGATCCATTTTGTATACTTTTTTATTGCGTGCATCAACACAGTAAATGCTGTCAGTTTCATAATCTATGGTAATGTCGTTGGGTATTCCAATTCTTCTGCCCTGTATCAAAACTTGACGGTTGCTGCCATCCGTGCTGGCTTTCTCTATCTTCGGCACCCTTCCAGTGTCTGTCCAAAATAGTAAGCCTTTAGCGGGGTAAACTGCTATACCACGTGGCCTTCGCAGGTCAGTGAAGAGAACAGTGCGGTATGAACCATCCAGGCGGCTTACCTAATAATAATAATAATAATAATAATAATAAAAATAATCGTGATAAGAAGAAGAAGAAGAAGAACAACAACAACAACAACAACAACAACAACAACAACTTTGTTTAATGACTGTGACATTTTTACCTAAAATTTGATTTTCAAATGTTCAAATGAAAAGTTGATTATCTCCATTACCGAAGCTGGGGCACTAGTTTTTAAATAATGCTCAAAATATGCCTCTCCCCACCCCCACCCCAACTGGTCGGATAGTTTACTAGGAGAACAGGAAGGTGTGATTTTTTTTACCTGGATAAAATTGTAGTTTACAACATCAAGTACCAACGACAATGTGAGGAAAAAGGGCTTAACTGTAATATTACAAAAATTAACAAGAAACCTAAAGATATAAGGTGAGATTTCAAACGAATAAACTTTATGTTACTTTAGTATTTTCATTCAACACCTTCACTTTGCCTATCGTTCTTTGTTACTGTAGGAGTCAAAATGGTAAATTATCTCTTCCATAATTGAGAAGATTATCTAATTTTTAAACAAATTAATCAAGAGTAGATAAAAATGAAATAGAGTGCGCATGAAAAAGAAATTATGTTTGTGTAGGAGTGCATGTGAGTACATATATGTGTATGTGACGTATTCAGTGGGTTTTGTGACTGGCTGGCTAACAATGGCTAGTATGGTTTCTGACTACAACTTGAAACTTGACTACAATGGCTATAAATACAACGTAATAAAATTAACTCTTGATTATCTTACCTCAATCATTCCTCTCCCAAGATCAGACCAGAAAAGATTACCACCGACCCAGTCCACAGCCAATCCACGGGGTTTCAGTAGACCCGACGTAATAATATTTCGCCTACCAGTTCCATCTTTGTTAACACGACCAATGACTTTACGCTGCTCATCAGCGAAGAATATGAGGCTTGCGTTGTGCAGAAAGTCAATGGCAAGGCACTTTCTAAACCCACCAATAGGAGTGATGGCTTCTGTAAAGTTACGTTTCAGAGAAAGGCTCTTTATTACCGTTGGAGTAGAAAACAGAAGGAAACTGCTGACGCCTGTGCAGGTTCTATCATTGGTGGATCTCAATTCGTATCCCAGAGTACAACCACATCTCGAATTTGTTTGGTTGAGGGCAAAACATAGTTGGTTGCAGCCACCATTGCTCCTAATGCAGGGATTTGTTCCTGTCAAGTATAGAAATATCCTCAAATATTATAAATATGTAATAATAAAATAATTGTCAGAGATCAAACCAAAACTTGTAAAAATCGAACAATTTAATTGTTAAGATAAAAACTGTGTTATATTTTAAATTAAATGAACAAACTTTTATCTACGTGCACCTTAAAGCAACACATTGCCCAACGGGAAAGCATTCGCAAAGCTCTAGTTGCCCTGATCAAAGTTTGGTTGTCTGCCGGCTTTTACATTATTTTGTTTTGATACGAACGTGCCCACATAAGTAGTCCCCACACATTGCGCAACTGCAACTACATACATAAACACATGTGCACTATCTATGCATAAACGAACTTGTTATCAGCCAAAACCTCTGCGTATTTGACAGGGCCCGGTTCCTCAATAACCAATTAATGCTAATCCTGGATTAAAATGTAACTCACCACTGGAATCTGTTCCCCATATACTGAGTTAGACAGATTATTCAGTTGGGTTAGTGATCAACGTTTGAATAACACTCCTTAAAACAATGATCAATAAAGCAGCGTTTCAGAAATCTAATCTATAATTAGGCCTAATCCAAGGTTAGTGTTAATCGGCCTTTAAGATACTGAACCCAGATGCAAACACCTAAATAACACGTACAGGAATTAGTAAAAAGCAGAAAGTGTCCCGTTGTAAAGCTGCCTTCAGAAAACTGTTGGGGGGGGGGTCCCTATTCAACTGAGAACGTTCTCTTAATTTTAAGACATTCACGAATTTTGTTTGCTGCTCGTGAAAACAAAGTTGTTATAAGATGTAAAATCAATCATTATGCAGTTTTCGAGAACAAAAGGATAAAAGATATTGAGAAGGTCAGAGACTCAAAACCTACTGCCTAGTGCTACTTACTAACCTTGTTGTCTTAGCCTGGAAAATACCGTTATATCAAACACCGTTTGTGTGCCTGAGATCTTTGGAAACGTCCTAAACATCCTTGCTTTACCGCCAGTCGTTGGTCCAAAAAAGATAGCATTGTGATCCCAATCAGTCCAATACAAGACACTTCCAAACAGAGTAAGGCCAAATGGATGACTTGGGTTTCTGAAGATTATGTGAACCCCACTTCCATCAAAGTTAGCAAACCCAATTTGTTTGCCGGCAGCATCACACCAGAAGATCCTCGATGCATTAAAGTCTATTGTCAGACCGTTAGGATAGCCAAGATTCACCTTATCGGTCTTTTTATCGATAACAACTGTTCTCTCTGTTCCATCAAGTCGAGAAGTTTCAATTCTAGGGTTACCACTTTGCCAGTCAGACCAGAATAATTTTCTAGGAAGGAAAATTACTACTGTTAGTTCAATGACAAAAACAAATACTCTAACAATAGCCGAGACGAAGGAACACTTTTGCTAAGATAATATCAAATATCAATAAAGAATGCATGTATCAAACATAATATGAATAACAACAACCTTTATTACCAATTACTTACAGTTTACAGTTCAGAATTTTACAGGATTTTGACAGGATTTGATAAAAATTGATCGGAAATAGCAGAGCTAATCTAGCTGAGCAATTGTTTGCAAGTAAAACATATTATAATTGTCAGATGGGTTGCAAAGAGAAAAAGAAGAAAAACGAAAAGAAAGAAAAGAATGAGCAAATGCGCTATATTTATGCATACAAACAGCCCACTATAGTGGAATACGTACAAGTGTAAACTGATCAATGCAAACGTAATGACAGTGTCATACATATATGAAATAGGCCATCTCTTGCAACTAGTGAGTAATTGTATGCGACTTGTATCGCATATTTTACCGACTTGCAAGGAAGTTTTAAAACCGAGTGGCAATGCAATGCATATAAGTACAATAGCGCTCTCTTTAGATGACGTCACACATGCATTTGTCCGCAAAGCGATCCCATCATGCACCGGAAATGCGATAGCAAACGTATTGCTACGCCTTCAATATATTGCAAATGCCGTCCGCTTTTAAGTGTGATAAAAGATGTATGGTACAGAAAAAGGTACAGATATATCAAGATGACATGTTTGTTTGTCAGCATTTCGATTCCATAACTCTTTACGGTTAAACAATTTTTAGTAATTGTGGAGAACGCTATTTGATACAAACAATACTTTTCTTACCCTGCAGCTGGATGAACAACAATAGCTCGAGGCTTATCAACATTCTTTGATATCAAGGTCTTTCGATGACTACCATCATGCCTGGCAACAACAATTGTCCCGCCAACTTTTCCCCGTGTTTGATCTGTCCAATAGAGGTTTTTAGCCATCCAGTCAAATGCAATTCCTTCCGGTGAACTCAAACCTTAAATAAAACCAAGAAAATAGTAAGTTACAGACAGATGCTTCTTCTTACTGGAGAGATCAGAAATCGACAGGCATTGGTTCTTCCTACACCATGTTTACGTCTAGTTTCCTTCCATTTGACTACATTGTAATACTGTAAATACCAGTAGCACTATCTTTTCACCTTTGTTTCTTCTCCTTCTTTTTGCTTTCTTCCTTCCCCATATCCTTCCTTTCCTTTCCTATCTTCTCTTCCTATTCTTGCAGTTGATACTTTCAATATAGATTTCTTCCCATCCAGGCTTATTTACTTGCATTCCCTCCCTCCTATCTTATTTCTTGCCTTCCTTGTGCATCTCATCCCTTAACTTATCTACCGAGGCCTTCTCACTCTTTTCCTTCTCTCCTGCTGCCATCCCAGTCCCTTTCCAGCATTTGCCATTCCTTTCTTTGCACATACTCTTTCACCTTCTATTCCATCATTCCACTTTCCCTCCGCTAGTTCCCTTCTCTTCTTTCCTAACTCACCTTCCTTTACAACTACTTCCAGCCCAGAACCATTGAGAAAAATACGAGATATGGTATCAGCTGAAACATCACTCCAGTAAACGCGACCTTCTTGAGCATCAACGTCCACAGCAATTGCATTCTTTTGCAATAGGATTGGGATGAACTGGTCATCTTTGATATCAGGATTGAGAGAAAGACCATGTACACTATTTCTGTGGGCAAGTATCAGAAATGCATCGGTACCTGTTAGGTTAAATCAGTAAATAATTATGTGTTGATAAACGGTCTCAGCAAAGTATGTATCAACTCGGTTACATCCCATATACACCTACACACAGGTAGTGTCCGTGGGGCTTCTCGGATACCTTTTTATATATGACGCTATTTACAGGGAAACTAGGCGAAGGGTTGAGGGCCCAGGCCAGATTAATGAATTATGTTCATATCGATTATTACCCGAGGTTTTCAGCAGTACCCTGACTAAACAGATCGACATTTGCCTACTGTTATGACAGAATGTTCCCAGACTAGATTAATGGCTTAACATTCCATCCATGGTGTGCCTAAAGAATGTCACACAAATGCGACAGTTGAAGATCAGATTCAAACCAAGGGCATTCAGTTAACAATCAAGCTGGCAGTATTGACCTCGCGCAAACGATCTTCCCTTAAAATATACACTACAGTCGTTTATTTTACTCGTAGTCACAGGTAGAATACCTATAGCAGGATAACATACCTTTACAAGTTTTCTTATTGCTCTGCAGTTCCGTTCCTACTGGACATGCGCAGGTATAACCATTTTGTACCAAAAGGCAAAGGTGGGAACATGAACTCTTGTTACAGTAATTTGTTCCTTAAAGAGAAAATAACAAAGGTTAGATGACTATGAGAGTAATCATCTATTACCGGACAATGTCATTTTGGGGATGAGATTGTGACTGAAACATTTCTGCATCAACCTCACAACGTAGTTGGTAAATATGACTAACGGGTTAGATACGGCTCGAATTAAATACAAAGGATTTGATCAGAGAACGTTCTCATATATATCTGCTCTATCTCGCATCCCATCCAGGCTTCTCAACAAGATGGAGTTAGTCATTATAACATAAAACAGCAGGTGAATCCATAAGCGTACAAAGACAGAATGCAGCTCCCATGATGTATACAGGAGACACGTTGTATGAGCAAGGTTCTCACCCTTCACTGAGCACCAAATTCAAGGACTTGTCAGGCACTTCCAAAACATTTTTCCAAAAAACAAAGGACCCAGAGCTGGAAAGAGAGATTTGAAAGTGACTAAGACTTGCAACACGAAGAAGTAAAGTATGGGAGAAGATTTAAAGGTGCCATTTCCTACAATTACAGCACAAATATTAAGCTTATTTACCCTGTGAATTACCCTCAATAAGGTTTGTTGACAAGAGAGAAAATTCAAGAACTTTCAACGATTTCTCAAATACTGTGGAAATCCTGGACAAGATGATTGCATCCTGTCCATAATCACAGTCAAATATAATGACTTAATCTGCCAGTCAGTCTCAGCTTGGACATTCAACCATTTTATTGGTTAAAATAAGTTGGCCACAAGTTATGTTTACTATTTTGAACCATTAACGGTACATGTAACTGAGCCAGTGACATAAAAATCGACACAGGTTTTATTCGAATGGTTGCACTTTGTTTTTATCCATGTACTGCGAAGTTATGACATCTCCCTTAGTTTTGAACAGACCATTCTTAAGACTCAAAGGATTAATAGTATTTGATAAGCGCACTCCTTTGAATGATCATACTTTGTGTTTATGCCAATGTGTTGAGAAGTTACGATATCTCACTCAAATTTGCTGAACAATCTTGTTAATACTTGGTATTGCTGCCCAAGTCTTGAGCAGTTACTAGATCTCACTTGCTGGACAGCTTTAAAACTCAAAGGGTTAATAGTATTCATCAACAGGTTTCTTAATATTGAGTTACACTTGGTATGTTTTGCCATATTGATAAGGTATGATATTTAACTCGAGTTGGCTAGACAATCTAGTCAATCAAAGTTTATTTTATCTATTTATTTATAAACATTTCATGTATTTAATGGAGTGGTCCAGTCCAGTGATACTTGTTTAAATGAAGCTCTGTATAAAAAAAAAATTTAAATGGATTACGATAGAAACAAAACATAGGTGTTTGCACTTACCTGGGGGCTGTCGTAACGGGTGAACCGTGCGTATTCCCATGGGTCGAAGAAAATCTCCTCCAGGCAGTATAGTTGTGTTACCACCGTGGAGCTTGTCAGCCTGCACGACCTGCTTCTTACTCCAGTCAGTCCAGTAAACGTAATTCTCGAACAGAGACATTCCGAATGGGTGTTGAATGACACTATTTCCAGAAAGCACAGTGTAACGGCCTGAACCATCATAGTTAGAGAATGTAATATGGTCCAGTCGAGCATCCATCCAATACACTCGTCTATGAGGAATGGACATAACAATTTATGTTCCGAGATGGAGGCAGAGATTGTAGCTACAAGTACATGAACGCTATTCTATACTCATAAAGAATTGAAACCCAATTAATAAATGACTTTTCTTGTTTTGAAAGTGAAATGATTCCATGATTCCATTAACTATCAGGTCCCGGTTCCTCATAAATTGATTAACGCTGTACCAGCATTTTAAGAACTACTGTTCAAACATAGAGCACTCACCCAATTGACTAATCCATGATTTGCTGACATAGTCAGACTTTGGAAAACAGAATCTAATGGTGAGTCTAATAATCAGCTCTTGAGGAACCGGGCCCACGCCTACAACACTTGAAACAAATGCATATTAACAAGTTATAATGCAAAAATGTATTACCTGGTTGTGTAGTCTAGTGTCAGGCCATTAGGCCATACAAGCTTTTGTGTACCATTAACAAGAGCAATCCGTCCACTGCCATCCATGTTAGCTCTCTCCACTCGTGGGTTTGTGCCCCAGTCCGTCCAGAACAGGTATCTTTGAATGGGAAGATATGAGACAAACAACGGTCATTATTTATGTTTACTTCCATGCACAACAAAACTGTAAGTGCTTTACCGCCTTTCTCCCTACACATTGGAAAATAGCTTTGCATCTGCAATCAGCAGAATCATTCCGGAATAAGAACAACTGGAATAACATGTGCAAGCATTCGTTTGGGAGCTATTCTTATTCCAGAATACCTGGAATGCATTTTGTGTATTCTGCACCTGAAAGCAGAATAGCAGGAATATTCTGCAACAGGAGTATTCTGATTCCAGAATATCCCAAAACGAACACGCCCCTACAGTCATCAATAAACCCAAGGCCTTCGCAGCCCCAATTTCAAAGGAACCTCGGCTCTCAAATGCAACGTTAGTATTGCCTTAGTCTTTACTGGCAATTCTGTTCACAGAGCTAACGCCAAGCAATTTAGTTTGACTATTCCCTGCTTCGCATTTTCCGCATCTCACTATCTTGAAATGTGACGTCTTATGGTTGCAGGGCTAGGCCCCACTCTTGGCGAAATACAATGATAGTGAACGCCCGATACAACACAAAGAAAATCAACCAAACTCTTTAAAAGAAGCTTGGTGGCTTGGCAGATCGTGAGAACGACGTAAGGAGGTTGATTGGGATAAGGCTAGTTCAAAACTACAGCAGTGGAAATCTTAATACTTAGTTCGCAAAACAATAGTATCATATTTATATTTTATTTTTCTCCATGTATTGCTAAAAGCCATTCGGATGTAGGCAGTGACATAAACAAACTTTCAAGTATCAATTATCATTTAGAGAGTGCTCTGTTAGGAGAAAAACATGTTTGGTTGGTTTGTTTGATCAACTTTTTCAACCAACTCCAAACTTAATTGAAACGGTTGCAAACGATGGGTATTGAGCACTGACATATTACAGGCATCGTTTTTTGCGTGTTGTTAACAATCCAAATGACAATACTGAAACAACTTCTTCGACATATCCAGTAAAATAACGGGCAGGTGTCCGCTCATTTTCTAGGAATAGTGCTGCTGTACCCTCTACTTCGTCATCAGATAAAGATGACGGTATTTCGTCTTCTAAACACTCTGAAAATAACAAGATAAGCTACTTGGCGAATTTCTACCATCTTGCTTACCCGTTTATGTGGAGAAACCTGGTAACGACTATCCCCAGGATCAACAGCATTTCTATCAAAAATGGTTGGAAAAGTGTTCTATTGGGTCACAGCAACCAAACCAACCAAAACCAGTTTAGGTTGAAACCATTCATCCCAATATGGTAGATCCCAATATGGTTGATCCCAAAGCTCTAAATGTTGGTCTGAACATGCAGTATCAGAAACCTCTCAACTGCTACTGTGATACGTACTCCTGGCATGTCAGTTTATATTTACCCTTCTCGTGGATCTAGCACAAGTCCTCGAGGGGATTCCATGTCTTTGGATACGATGATTGTCCGGTATTTACCATCAAGTGTGGCCACCTCAATCCTATCAGATCTCATGTCGGACCAGTACAGATTACGACCAATCCAATCAACAGCAACTCCTGCAATAATAGCATACATTAGGCAAAAGACCTAATACGCAACTAACTCATTTTTGTGTGTGTTTTACTGTTGTACAGATGACGTCATAATACGATTCACCAAAATGTGCGTTTTCTCAGAAATATTGCTACTTCAATTGATCAAAACAAAATAAATCAATACAAAGATGGAATGAAAATGGGCAAATGCTAATGAGAATAATATATTGAAAAGTTTACACGCTGTTTTCCTAAAGATATTTCCTGACCTTACTTACAAAACACAACACGTTCACAAGTTATGTGCTATCCAAATAACCACGAGCTCACGAAGTTTGTTTGCAAAAACATTGCAAGAGATTTATTAACTTCCTCCTCGGTGTTTCTTGTTTCTGTTGGATACATTGCTGTGAATGCATTAGAAAAGAATTTTGTGTTAGACGATAGAAACTCCAAGAAGAGAGTTTAAAGAAACAGACAGTTCTGCAAACAAACCTTGAGATCTCTAGACAGTTAATGAGATAGTATCAAGTGCTTGGTATGGTTAGGCTTCTCGAACAAATGTATGATTTGGAGTGTTTAAGGGACCTGCGATACGTATGTTGCTAAGGATACCGATTTTTTGTTACTCGCACATCTCACGCCCTTAGCAACAAAGTAAAAGGTAACAACGTTGTTATGCTAAGCAACAGTAATTCCTTTGTGTCTGTTTTATGCAGTCTGAAAACTAGTACATCAAAATATCATTTTAGCAAAACATAAAAAGGCCATAATGCTGATGACATAAACCTTCTGCTGTGGCGAGTCCAGTATTTATCACATCTTCCTTGCCAGTTCCATCCATAAAACACCGGCTGATCTTGTCTGTGTACACATCTGACCAATAGATTCTTTGTTCCTTCCAGTCAAAGTCAAGACCAATTGTGTTTACAAGGTAGTTCAACACTGTACTGTAGTTCCTCCTAGTTCGTATGTCAATTCTTCTGATCTCTCGACGTATAGAAAAATAAATGAATGGGATTTCTGGCCCTGAAAAGAATAAGACTGTCCATTATTGATATGTTGTAAAGATGTACAAATTACCACACTCTGATGTCCTGTCTTTCTTACTACAGTTTCAGTCTGGAACAAAAATGAGGGGAATTCACGTTTGCAGCAACATATTTGTACAAAATCGGGCAATTTCTATTAATGAAAAACAAACAATTTTTGAGTTTTCAGATAATTATTGCTACTATTTCAAACAATTATTGCTGTTATTTCTACCAGATCTCCATGAAAGTCATTTTATCTACTGCTTGAATAAGAAATCTTACAACGGGTCTAGAGAATACGCACTACAGGATAAAACTATAATGATAAAATAGTAATTATAAAATTCAAAAATAATGGGCAGGATGTACTGCTGGTCAGAATCTTATGAAAGACATCAGTTTTCTATGTTGCTTCCATCAAACACTTCACCACATCGCTGGAATAACAGTTGTTCTTGAATTTCCTGCACCCGCCAATAACAAGACAGCAGACCTGCAGTCCTGTAACGCAGAAGCAGAGTTAGCCTGTTTTAATAATGGTTCATTTATTTGCGAAATGATAAATTGTTTCCTAACTTCCCCGAACAGCAACTTGATTCATTGTATTGGTTCAAAAGTAGGGATGCGAGATCGCAGTGATTTGCATATAGTATTTAACTGAGGTGAATAGTTCTAGACAGACGTCGTGTTCTATTTCTTGTACTTTTTCAATTAGTCCTTGTTTTATTATGTATTACAATGATATTCGCAGTCATTCAGATTTTTTAAGTTCTAATGTTGAGACAATAAATGGGCTATGCTTGCTCTTGCTACACCGGTACCGCATACAAATGTGTCAATTGTTGCGGCTTGGGAATTCAGAACAATACATCTTGATACCACTTGGCAGTGGAATTCAAAGGCTGCACATTTGATCTAATAGTCAATCACTAGGCTAATTGGAAAGACAGTCATACACACAAATAAACTTAACAAAACGTTTCCACTTGACGTAGACCGCAATAGCTAGCCTGCATCTTAGGCTTCGTCCACAGTAATCCGTTCATTGAAAATGCATACTTTCTGATGCATTTGTGCCCATCGTCCACGCTAAAACGATCGAAAATGCTGATCTTTTTCATGGAAAATGGGGGTGACTTATTGTCCTCAATGAGTCAATATCAACACTTATTTTTCGTTGATTTCAGGCAAAAAATAAAAATGTTTCAATTTGACAAAAAATCGAAACATGGCTGGAAACAATATTAAGTTACAATTTTAGTTCTCGATATGCTTTATGACAGGTTGGCTTAGAAAGACTAGTAACAAACAATCTGAAATGAAAACTCGTCAATTTTACTGTACCTGTTGCTTTGCAGTACTTTCTGTCCGACTGTAGCCTGTATCCAGGTACACAAGAACAGTAATAGGATCCCTTGAGATTGCCGCATTTTTGGGCGCAAATAACTGGATTCAAGCATTCATTGATGTCCAGACACGTCTTGTTGTCACTATGCAGCTCAAATCCCTTGCGACACAAGCACTGTACTCCTGAAATGAACTAACACTGTTACAAAGAACAACTTCGAAAGACAAAAACAGGGGAGTTGTTGGCAGATTAGAAGAAAGGTACAAACTCGGTCTCCATTTATGCTACTTAATCTACTACAGCATTGATTGTTATGACAGTTTAGTTTAAACCTATTCAAAATGGGTTTTTGGAGTTACTGGCTATCTGGAAATTCTTAATGATGTCGGAACATTTTCTTGATTGGTTCAAATTTAATTGAAAAATAATTGGACAGAACTGCAGCTCAAAATGCGGTTACCATGGAAACAGGTATGATAATGGACACAAATGTGACAAGTCAAACTGTTTTATGATACATTTTTTAAAAAAACAAAAAACTTCAAAATTATATCGTAAATGCTTCTTTAGTAAAATGCGCAGACATATTCTGCCTTCCACCCGCTCCACCATCCATCCCCAGTCTAAATAGAATGATTCATCATGTTATCAGCCAACCAGTACACAGGGTTTGGTCAGGTGGATGACTTTTGATACAGCGTCAAACACTGGTTTGAGTGTTTGATCCAACTTCCAACTCCAACGATAAAGATTTCTGAATTTGCATATTTAATAAAATCCAACAACAAAGACATATTTCAGATATCACAACAACTATGGCATATTTAACATTTTATTGCCGGAAAAACTTCCAACACAAAGTTAATAAAATTGAATTATCTTCATTTCCACCACACTCTCTGTTTTTCTTCCTTTTCTTTTCCCCTGCAACCAGTGGGATTTGAACCCCCACTGCTATGATTAAATAAACAGGTACACTACCACCAGGCTATCTGGTGAATTTGGCAAAGTTTCACACAAAAAGTGAATGTCAATTGTACCAATCATTTGCATAAAGTAATTATACAAACAGTATACTTCCAGAACGTTTTTTGTGGAATATTTGCAATTACGTGGTGCGTTAGAGAAGTTATATCAAAAACTCGTGTGTCGTGTTTGATCTGGGGATTTCAAACACCTCCAAACAACAAAAGTACTCGGCTGAAGGGGCCTCATGCATTAATTTGTTTCTCAGTGTTTGGAACCCCTGATGAAACAATTGCACTCGTTTTTTATATATTACATAAAATGTCAGCATTATATAGTAAATGCACGGGCACATTCCACATTCTCCCCCCCCCCCTTTTGTCCGCCCTCCATCCACAGTCCAAATAGGGTTAAATATTGTTTTCAAACGAATATTATCAACAATAACAACATCAAGTAATAAACCTACCCCCAGGTACATCCAAACATTTCTGGTTACATCCTCCATTTCCACTATTACACGAATGATAGTTACATCCTGGGCCTTCATCCACCTTGTTGGGGCAGTCAGCCAAACCATCGCACACCTGGCTGTCGTCAATACACACACTTGTGTTGCCACAGCGCCACTTTCCAGTGGGACAGGAAGGTACGGGTGTTCCTGTCGGGGGAAGTCGTATTATGGTTTCCAGTAATTGTTTCAAAAGCTGGAAACAGTTTGGTAACAACACAATTGATTGTTTTCAATAAAGTCAGTCATCAAGAATATTTTATGACAAAACCTTTCGATGAGAAACTTGAAAAAAATATGTCAAAACTGGTCACCAGAAAAAAAAACATTGATTAAGTGCATTCTTCAGGCTTCAATACATTTTAATTTCAGCCATTTTAAGAATTTGGGTTCCAGCCAAGATACAAATTAACACAATATTTGTATTAGAAAACATAGCTACAATCCATCACTCACCTTCTTAAATAGAACATCTATACAATTTCTGTATGACGAAATACATGATTATGTTTGAAATTCTCATAGTGTTAGGTTATAACTTGGTTTTGTTGAATGCATAAGACACTGCGTTATCATACCGTGAAACAGCCACTTTAACTTACCGCACTTGGCTTCATCAGTTTCATCTCCACAGTCGTCCTCTCCATCACACACCCAGCCCTTGGGTACGCAACGCTGGTTACCACAGGAGAACTCACTGGGTCTGCAAGAGCTGACTGTGCAGTTTTGGTCCTCATCTGAACCATCACCGCAATCATCGTCAATGTCACAAATGAAACGTCTGGGTATACAACGGGAGTTGTTGCACTGGAACTCATCTCTGTGGCAGCCATCAGGTGGACGGGTTGCTATTTACAATACAATCAATTTGTTAAAGTAGGTCTATCCAACGTTTGTGTATATGAGCTCATTTTATGCTTCATTTCACTTCCCAAGGAAGGAATATTGCAGTTCCGATATAAATAGTCTTCCTTGTGTTTATATTTTCACATCTCTTCAAATACGAGTGACTGGCCGGTAGACTGGATGTAGTCTTTATAGGTAGCTTTATATACCCTTTGCATTTTCATGTCTATTCGAATTCGTGACTGGTTCGTACATTACAGTCCTTAAATGTAACATTCCAATACACACTTTGTATTCCATTTCTGTCAAAAGGCTTCAGAGTTAAACATATTGGGATTTTACTGATAGTAATAGTGTCATAGGATACAACAAACTACGAAGTAACACCTTCTATCTACATTTAACTATAGAGCAGTACAAGACAGTTGTGTATCTTTGACCACATTTACACTAGCAAGAGTTGTCTCGGAGTACTCCCCGGTCATTCCCAAGAATGAGTTCAGACGAGTATATTTTCAGTTGTCCGAGATTTACTCGACTACTCCGACTACTTCAAACTTCTGTGCTTCATTCACATTACAAATCGAATTAGTCGGAAGTACTCTAGGACTACTCCGAGACTACCTTTCCTGAGTGATATAATTTGGAATACTCTCGGAGTACTCCTAGACCAGATAATTCGTGCTGTTCACACATATTTAGTTAGATGGCTCGAGTGATCCGGGAGTACTCCGAGATAGTTCGGGTGTTCTCAGTGTAAATGGGGTCTAATAATAATTATGTTAAGCCACGATTGTGCAATCATCAAATGTTAAAGTGACCATGGTTCACATTGATTCTTGCAGATTTCGTTACCCATCCCACGGTAAACTTGATAAACCTGGAATTTTTATCACTCCAGATAGTGTGAATGGTATCAAGTACTACAATATGGCTAAAAATACACAAACACAAAACACTTACTGCAGTCCCTCTCGTCCGTTTGATCTGGACAATCAAAGTCGCCATCACACTTCCATGACACACTGATACACTGTCCGTTGGCACAACGGAACTGGTTGGCGGTACAGTTATGTTTGGGACAGTTCTTCTCATCTGAAGCATCCTCACAGTCGTTGTCTCCATCACACTGCCAACGCACTGGCACACACCGCCCCTGACCACATGTAAACTGATTTGCTAGACAGGTGTGATTTCCTGCACAGAACAAACACGTCAGTTTCAGCATGTTTTTCATTTGGACGCTATATATATTTAGCAACAATCATTCTTTGTTCTTTAAGAAGAGGACCAACAGTTCCCTTATGACAGTTCCCTTGGACAAAGAACATACTGATCTAGAAAACCTTAGAATGAGACAACTGCTAAAATATTAGGCGACTTTACACTAGATCTGAAGAACGTATTTTCACTGTGTGTTGAATTTCAAACAGCTGAGTTTTTAGTAAAGAAAAGAGCTTCAGCTCCGGGCTCCAACAGATTTTTAGACTTTAGGCTAAGAGTAAATTACTGTTGCAGTAGTTTATTTTAGATGAAATATCAAGATGTAAGGTGCTTGCAAAGTGT
>JANVCK010241517.1:0-17001 GCA_026546655.1 Epizoanthus illoricatus | reverse complement strand
ACCCATTGTCTGAACATGTTTTGAAACGACTCGGACGATTGGGACGATTATATGGAAACCAGGCTTAAGGGTGCCGTTTATTCGGGTACAGGCGTTTATAAGGACGTGAGCGTTTATTCGGGACAATACGATACCCGCCCTTGTCTTAGAGTGAAGGTATTAAAGGTTATAAGGCCTTTGTGAATGGTGGCTGGTGTGTGTATGTTGGGGGGGGGGGCGATTTTTTCAGCCATGACCAAGAGGAGGGTGAAGATTTTACATGCCTGTTGCCGTGGAAGGTTACATATTTTCAGACCTTTTAACTTTGTACTCAACCCCCCTCCCCGGCCCTGCTAATTTATGTCCAGTCCCTGAATGTATTACAAATTCAGACAAAAATTAGCACGTACTGTTCGTCCAGACCTATAAATAACAGTAGATGTATACTGTGCGTGATCACCGCTTCGGAGACATCCTCTTCTGAGTCAGTTTTATATTGATTTTCTTGTGAGGGTAGCGCATCACCAGCAGCGTCGAAAACCACATACTCATTCACAAATGAGATTTCGATACTTGGAAAACACAAATAAAACCAAAAGAGGTCGTTCACTAAGAAATCAGTTGAAGAATATCCCGCAGGGTTTACCAAACCATTTGTCAGTAGTTTGTTTATTCGGTTAGAAAACTCAGTTAAATTGATTAGCCTATTTGTCAATGTCAGTTCAGTAACCTCATCCATACTCTCTAAATAGGCTATTTTATCTCTAGAGATATTGCCCCGTTGATATGGGGGAGACGAACATGTTAACATAGTTTATTTCAGGCTTGGCCAGCTTTTAAGAAATTTAAAATGCCGAAAATTACTATTATTAGGTAAACTAGCTTCAGTATATCAGTAGCACTAGTAGAACTAGAGAGTGGAGCAGTACAACTTTACTCCGACATCTGGTCGTTTAGTACACAAGATCTCGGGCTTTGAATAGCCAAGCGAGTACAAGTGAGGAATGGAAACGACAGCAGCGAATCCAGGATTTGTCGGACATTTCCCATCTACCAACTAAATAGCTTTTCAGTCTATCCTTTCAGATACTCAAGGACAAAATTTGGAGTAACTCAGTAAGCATCCGTACCCCAGCCCCTAAAGGCTAAACAGTACTGACGTCTGGTCTCTTGAGGAATCGCTTGTTTTCGTGACTTGCATCCCGAATAGTGCATACTGTCCGTTGGCTTGGCTGTTCTTCCTTTCTTGTTTCGTTGAGTTTCTCAGATCTACACAATTGAATTAGGACTGATTTTGTGGTAAGTTTTAATGTGGTCAGAACTGTTAACGAGGTGATAAATGGCTGCGAATAGACATATGCGGAAAAAGTACTGTTTTTCAAGTAGTTGGGTAATTAGAAATTATAATGTCAAATCAGCCGACTGAACCTGCCATCTTCTGAAGATCTGTGAAGACAAAAGTAATGGAATTTGGTTTGGTTTATAGTTTCGCTTTTGCCTTTCGGTTTGTGTATTACTCATTCACACCAAATCTTCTCAAATCTAATTTCTGTGTCAACAAAAAGATTAGATTTCTATTCAGTGTTTTCACTTGTGCATTCCGACATGCAACAAAGCTCAAATCGCAACAATAAGCTGACTGTTTTGAAAGACTATTCGTGACTTCAGAGCCAGTTTGAAATTACGTGTCTCGAGGCATGAAAACATTATCAAAAGGTATCTCATCAAATATGGACGCCCACTTCGGATATTATTGTAAACCGCATGTTAACTCATAATTAAATCTGATCGTTGCGTGATAATGATGTGATACCGCGTAATAACTTTGTGATTTACAATAGAACTGCATCGATTGACGTTTACACTGAATTTAGTGAGCAAGTCAAACGACTGATTTAAATATCGTGCACTGGGCTCATGAATGAAAGAGAAAGAGAGACTGAAAGAGAGTTCCCGACAATTCTAGCTGTGTCCAGAACCAGAACTGGCGGTACTATTGGCTGTTTCATCTATGTACTTCCCGGCAGTAACAGGTATATCTTTGATCTTTTAGCATGTAGAGAATTATTCCATTTCAGTTGTTCAGAGTACTGTCTACTGAGCTACGGTTAGTAAAGAACTGTTCTTATAAGTTCTTGTATGTGAAAAAGGTGCCTTGGAGATCAGTACAACAGTCTATTTAACATCAAAACAAAATTTATAGTAATTTGTTTTGACGTTGCACACTTACCAGAGTTGCTGTTTAATTATAAACTTCTTAGGTTTATCGGATATTATTGCATCCTAACCTGAAATACAGCTACTGAATTACGAAATTTAATGACACAGTCACAGACGCTTTAGTTTTTGAGTTTTGAAAATTATTTAGGTTGTCCAAGACCGATCGATATATCAGCCACACATGCACAGTTAACCCAATGGTTTAGCGATATAAACAAGTTTATATAATATACCAAGAAGTGTAGCTTTCTTTTATTACTGTACGTTTTCTCGTCAAAGACAGCAAGTAGCTTGGTTTGACCGAGAGACAGTGCAAAAATCAAAGGCCGAGATCATACATAACTACATGGTTTTAACAGTTCGCCACGGCATAAATTACGTTATCACTAGTTGATGACCGTAATTTGGAAACCAAAAATGTTTATGTTGTTTTGCAACCGAGCTGTCAGTTTGAGCCCCATTTACACTACACTGTATTTTTGGTACGGCTCGAATAAAAGTAGTACCCGTGCCAGTTTTATCCGTGCTCGAACTACATATTTAGGTAGTCGGAGCACGGATAAATTTGGTACGGGTACCACTTTTATCCGAGCTGTACCAAAAATCCAGTGTAGTGTAAATGGGGCTCAAAACAGCTCGGTTGCAAAACAACATAAACATTTTTCTCGAAGTACGATAACTGATAAGTCTCACCATGGTAAACATACGTAAACAATATTAGGAAAACTTCTATATCTCTGAGCATACATTTTAGTTCATATTATTAATATCGGAAAATATAACATAATTCAGGCCCATTTGGATTGGATATTAAATACTCGTCAAGACAAAATAAAATAGTTCGATCCAAATCCAATTTTAATTTCCTCTTATTCAAAAGCTATGACTCATTTATAACTATTTATAAAAACAGGGTAGATGTAACGCGGGCGAAATGAGTGTTTATATCAGAGGTAAAAGACACCCATTTTGTCTTCGTCTTACTTCTATTTTATAAAAGCAATATAAAACGGCTGCTTGTGTCTACAAACTGTGATATAAACACGCCGAAAGTTGTAGAGCACTCGAGAAGCTAAGACTTCTCTCGTGCTCTACAACTTCCGGCGTCTTTGTATCACAGTTTATAGACACTCACAACCGTTTTATATTGCTTAAATAATATATATGCGTCGATCAGTAAAAAACGATGTTGCAACGTTCGTTATAATTCAACGTTTATACTAACATCAGTTATAAAGTATTTTCATAAAAATAAATGAAACCCGTTTGAACGCAAAGTGGGGACCTCGAACAACGATAATCAGTCCAAGGACAACGTTAACGAGAAGCCCGCAAAATCGGCAAACTGGAAACTAAAACTGTTGCTTGACCCTTTCAATTTGCAAAATGTGTTATCAAGTAATAAAAACAGAAAGTGTTTGGAGAATGTACACATCAAGAGCTTCCATTTGAATGGTCACACTTTTTGTTTTTGCTCATGTGTTGAGAATTAAGTTATGATATTTCAGGACTCAAACGTCATGTGTTGACTGCCGAGAAGTTATGGTATCTCGCTCAGTTTTAAAAGCCAGAGTCCACAAAGAACTCGAATCATTTGAAAGAGTGTATACTTTGTCCGGCTTTTTTGTCGAGAAGATATGCCGAGCTTCTTACTTAGTTTTGAAAGGCACTCCCAGGGCTAAGAGTAAGAGTTAACAAGACAACAGAAAAACGTTAAATAATTATAATTGACACTTACAGTCTGTGTCAATTATGTCGGTTCTTTACCACAAATAATACCTCTCATTCACTTAATTAAAATTGAGCGATCGTGAAATATGTTGAGGAAGAAAAGTATTGACAAGTATTATTAAATTGTGGTTTAATTGATTTTGTATAGTTATGATTTTATACCACTTGTCAGAAAGTATTTGTGTTAAACAATTAACTACTGTGAATGCAGCTCAGGTTTTATTGAAATTATCAGTGTAGGGATATGATAAGCTTCAGTTTCAAAATTTCTGGTGTCTGCACAATAAATGGCAGGGGAGGGGAGGGGGTGATTTCGTCCTCAGTGTACGTGTGTGTGTTGGGAGGAGGGGGAGGTGGAGGAGACGAGATCTAGCAAAATTCGATTACGCGTGGGCCATGAATCAGGATGTCTAAGGGGTGGACCATTAGAACTCCCGTGGACTGAGGAGGATGGGCAATTGAACCCCCCGCCCCCCCCCAAAAAAAATCATGCAAGACAAAATGACTGGAAAAAATTTATACAAGAACTTGACTACTTTAAAAAAATCATGCAAAGCTAGCTAGTATGGGTCATGTACCTATTTTGTTTTGTTTTACACGACAAAATTGCTTTAAAAGTACGTAAGTGTTTTCATCAATCATGAACAATTCATGTTTTAATGGTTAAATTGGAGTCATTTGCAACATCTGGACATATTCAGCCTTTCATATTTATTTATTAGAGAAATTAATGTTGTTGGGGAATAAAACTTTTGTATGAATCTTTCCAGATTGTTGATCATATGCTGACATAATAAATTTGCTTCCCCTCATGCCTGAAGACAGCGTCAGCAATCAGAACCCCCCACACCAGCTCTCTTCTTTGCACTCTTTGTTTTGTTGCATGGGTGGTATGCTACTGTGGCAGATCCAGGGGGTTCTGGTGCTTTGATCGAACCCCTAAACCAGGGCCACCACTCTTCAAGACATGAGGATATTGCAAATCAGGATTTTATAAGACTGATCATGAACTTTGTCTTTGCTTGTATAATTTTCCATGCAAAAGAGTACATTATAATTAAGCAAATAAACTTCAACACACACCCCTAAAACGCTTAAAAGCGCGTTTCTGAAAGCCTTAATTTTGAACACTTTCCGGAAGAGCATGCCCTTGCCCCCCCCCCCTTCACCAAATCCAGGATCCGCCCCAGCGCTATGATAATGTAAATGTTTCATCTTTTTTCACGAATAGAAAAACAATTCAAACATACTACTCATAAACAAATAAATATTTTTAATGGTTGCCATAAACTATATATATATTGGACTTTGTTTTTGACTATCTAAAGAACATTGCAGGTGCAATTGATAAAACTTCTAAAGTTTTATTTACAGATCCGTTTATCCAACATTTTAAATTTCAAATTGGTACAAGGGGTATTATTTCTTGCTGAAATTGCACCTTGGCAAGGAATGTACAAAAAGTACAATGTACCAACAATAGTCAAGCGTTTTACTTCGGTATAGAGTACTGTTTTCTCTGGTTCATATCCTTTTTGCTGTAAGACTCGGCATCGAACAGGAATTATGTTGAAGTATTTGATAGGAAATCGGTAGGGTAGGGAAATTGGAATTTTTTATATTTTAAAAAGGCTCGTCGAAAATAGCAGATAACAGGTCGGATAGCAGATAAATCTAAAGGGTTGCAATTCCCGGCACATATTACAAGGCCAACATTTTAATGTGGAAAGCTTGTCGGACAATAAATAGAAACTGTTTAACTTTTTTTAAAAATTAAACAGTGTGTGACTAGCGAGCAGCATGCAGAAGATAAAAGGCGTGAAAAGGGTACGTGCCATTTCGATAAAAACTAGTATATTAAAGAGTATCAAGGGCTTGAACCTTGGGGAGGAACTCCCAGTCACCCTTATGAAACTTTATTGGGTACTCCCCAGAGATTTACAGTGCGACTACAGAAACCGCGGTCACTTTGATTTGGCCGACTGAAAGAAAGAAACCGTAAATGTATCCAATGAGAATGAGCGATTCTGACGGGTTTGTCTAGACTCAAAACCGCAAACTCCAATTCTATTGTTTAAAAGTCGTATTATGATTGGCTGCTCTTTCGCAAGTGACCCGGTTTCTGTAGTCGCACTGTAACGCAACAACGAATTTACCCGCGGCCGCGAGGACGAGATAAAGCGCCAATGGCCCGGGAGAGTAAAAGGTATGGCACAAACCTGTCGCGCTCTTACAGGGCCTTACAGGGCGGGTTCTCGACCACGTGGATAGTCCACTCAAGCTAACCAGACCGCTTTTGTGAAGAACTGAAATCGGATGGACTGCTTTTTGCACTTTCCAGTGTACTGAAAGCCGGAAAGGGGGAAATCCAGCCAGAATATATTGAGGCGAGTAGCGGGATTTGGGCACACTGGTTATTATCAGATGTCGCAGAATTGTCTGTTCTTGTCGATCAAACAAATCACTGATTAAAACTAAAACGAATACTATAAAGAATACTTATTTCTTGTAAAATTTTTAAGAAATATCTTTCGGCTTTCAGTCTCGCCACTTCCCACACAATTCTTTGCCACCGACGCTTGTGACCACTTGAGCTTTGATGTGCCACCTTTTTGTGATTTCGAAGTGGTACGATTAACTCGGGTCGCATCAGTTGTCAGATTTTAGAATCTCGGTGAAACAATGGATATGGGTTACTGTTAACCCAAGTCCCCTCTGCTTTTTCACATGTTTTGCAAGTTTCAGCTTTTCAGCATGAACGATAAAGCCGGTAATGACCGCATTTATCAACACTCGAGGTTGACCTCATGACCTAGAGTTCTTAATTTCAAATTTTCACCGTGTGGATATTATTAGGACATCACAACGATGATGTTTATTTCCCTTTTGAACGCAGTTTAACACACGCTAGACACAGAACTAACATACCCTTGTGACCGGCACTAGAACTTCTCAAGACACCTTCATCTATTTTGAGTAATGGGAAGTTAGAAAAGTTGGTAAACATCGTGAATTTGTCAGCGCTGAAACACAAGCAAAACACTCCAACAGAAGGCATCGAGTCGGTTACTGGTCGTTACTTTGAAACAAATTTAAAGCGTTCGAAATATATTTCAGGCGATCTGAGCTTATAGACTTGACTGCTGGAATTAGTTTACTGTGTAACAATCTACAGACACAGAGGTAAGCAAGCACTTAACACAATGTATTATTAGCAACACTTTTTAGTATTTTAGTTGTAGTCAGGTCAGATCAAGTTGTGAGTAAAAACAGAACTGATGCGAATGTACCGACATAGTCATGGTGTAGCCTTTATAGTATAGTACTATTACTCAGTCGGTGATGGTTTGTAGAAAAACATCTTCAGCCAGAAAATACTGAAAAAGCGGGTTTTTGAAAAGCTCTGAAATATTTTGAAATTTCATGGGTTTTACAGGACATAGGCCGAACATGTACAATTTTGCGTGTATTCCGAGCGCGTGCAAGCACGTAATTGTTGGGTATTTAAGAAGGGATAAATCCCTTCTGGCCAGCAGTCAGGTGATGACAGTATGATGAAATACTTAGTGTTAGGGTAAAAGAAGAAGCAAAATACGATTCGCAAATTATAATGGTATTCCTATGAGACTTCCTCCCCGGTAAGGAATTTATTTTGCCTTTTGCTGAAATAAATCTCGCACCAACTTCGTCGTTGGATTGTGGTACGGTCAGGGTTGCCCTGAAATTGCGAACATTTTTCTATGGTTTCATGTTCTGCCCGTTCTATGGTTTCTATCGACACTCCGCGTGTCCATGACGTACTGGATACTTTAAGGCCTTTAGGATATAAACGCACTACCGAGACAATCTGCCAACTTAGATAAACTGGAACTATACCGACTCACATAGCTTGTGTCTTAAGCTACGAACACATGAGTACATCAATAGACAATCCGTCGTCAGGCTGTAGATAAACATACATGTTCGAAATGTGTTCGATTGGAAACGAGTGTAGATGAACGAGGGAGATTTCAGAACCATCATAACAAAATACTCGGTCAACATAATCCGGGAATAGCCATAGCTGCAGAAACACAAATAAACCTAAATATCAGTTCGAGCAGATTATTTTCTATATAATTTTGTATATTTCGGGAGTTTTTTTATTTTTTAAAATTTTATTTTCCGTCTACTGTCCGCTGCAATCAGGCCTTCCGATCGGAAACTGATATGAACTCAAGATCTAGATCATGACTCGAACGCCGTGAACTCCGGCTGAAACTGGAACTCGCAGTCAAATCACCCCTTTGAACCGGCCAAAGGTAGCCAGAAACAAGCTGGAGGCCATGATTTACGAAATCGAAATTTATTATCGCTGTGAGTCCGCCTTAGAAATCGCAGGAGATACCGGGCATTGTAATCGCAGAACGGATACATGCTTTTTTGTATAAAGAACAAACTTTATAAGAACCACGAGGCTCAAATCAAGTACTGTGGGTGCCAGATCAGAGGTTATATCGCTCACAGCGAAAATAATAACGTGGCCATCGAGCGTTCGGCCTCGCGCTTCCTCACTCCGACTCGGCCTTCGACCTTGCTGTTATTTTCGCTGTGAGCGGGATAACCTCTGGTACCCAGGGTGAGGCTGAGGTTTAGAAACATATAATCGATCCGTATGTTCCGTATAAAATTCACGACTAAATAAGCAATAAAATACAATCGTTTTTCATCTATCGAGTGAAATATATGCTGATTACATATACTTGCTGTTGACATAGCATTTCGGTTATGATTTATAATTATATGGTTAGGATTGGGTTCCTTCGAGAGCTTTTCTCGTAGTTTTGTTGTTCTTAAAAATAAGAACAACTTAAGAACCATTTATGCAGAATTTGCCTTAAAAATTATGAACAATGAGCTCCGCAAAATTATCTGGTTCTTACAAAAAAGCGTCCACCGAACTTAGGGTCGCTTCGTTGCCTTTGTCTTTCGTTCTTCGACAAGAACAAGCGTTTTTTGCCAGAGCTACAGCGCGCTACGAGAATACATAAAACGAATCAGCGATGTTTATATCACTCTTAACTGATGGTTTTGATGGCTCTGAACTACTCTGTATAAGCCTCTGGCATCCAGGGTAGTTTTGGTATCAAACTTCTGTAAAATTGGGTTGCCTGAGCTCTTTCTCTTGTTTCATTTTCATTTTGTAATGATTCAGATTTACAATACAAACCATTTTTTAAAATATTGAATGGATATTTTATTATACAGCTGATTGGGAAACTATAATGCACAGTCATAGTGTTTTGAAGAGATTCAGTAAAATGCTCAACATTGAAAACTGTTGTTTTTATTTTATTTTAACTTTTTAAGCAATTGGATTTTCTTTCGTTGACTCATTTGAGCCAGATTTTTTTGTTCAAATCGAAACGATGGCTGAAACTTTCACATACTTTTGTCTCTGTTCATCCCTTTTCCAGTAAAAATGTATGATTTGCGAGATCACAAATGCCCACAAATCTTGTTTGGAATATAATGGAATACAAGAGGAGGTGATCCCAGAAATCATGTTGTCTTGATCGGTTTCCTATTGAACATGGTCAAGGGTGTTTCATGTTTTATGTTAGTCCTTCTACGCACAGTTATTGCGCAGTGAGATACGCTTCCTTTCCAAACGCAGTTACTTCCAGTTCGAGTACATTTTTAGGGAAACAAGGTTAAAACAGTGTTCTGATGGGTTCCAGTACTGAAGAATTTTTCAGGGGTTACGACATGCATGTATTTCATTAAAATGCTCTCAAAACATACCAAAAATCTTTGGATTTCCTGAATTTCCTATTATCAGAGGACTTATTACATGGTGTTGATAACTCGGCTCTGGGGTTTTGAAGTGCAGCTCATTGGGTACTTTGTAGTTAGTATTTAGTGCTATGTGGCGTAACGCGGCTTGAAGGACATTCCGTGAGTATATCTAGAATGTTTACTCAAAAGTTTAGAAACGCAGTTTGATAATTATTTAGCGTCGCAGCTAAACTTATATAATTTAGACTTTTCGTGTAAAAAAACGGGCATTACCGAAAAGAGCCAAGGATGGTCAAATAGTCATCAAGATTATGTTTTGGGCATTTTTAAGTGTTTACACGACACGTGCGCACTATCACGATGATTTTGTCTATAAACAGAAACGGTTCATCGGTAGAGTTACATTATTTATCTAGTCGGTCTTCTTTACAAATAGGGCTTGAAAAAAATCGGAAAACTAACGCACATTAATTTGGCATGAATGGTGTTGAATGGTGTCTTACAACAAAAGTATGTACTGAGCTTTAGTGCCCAACCATAGGCTAGGTATATGCATATTATAAATTGTCGAAACAAAGAAGTTATGACCACCAAAAATATATTATTGTGAACCCTTCATCAGATGCATGCAGGGGAAGACTGCGAACATTTGTCTCTTTTCTTCTTGAGCAAAAAGTGAAGAGACACGGGTGTTCATCAGTGCTCACGTAAATCCGATGATCAAAACGACACAAGAATTTCACTGAAGAGAGAGGAATGAACTATTGTTCGCCGAAGCCTATCGTCGCTGGGACGTCTTTTATAACGTCTCGTATCGCTTCTTCTGTCGCACGAAGGTGATCTTCCCATACAAAGTCTCCGCGGGTGAGGATGGTAATCTTCAAATATAATCGATTTGCAAATCAATAATTCAGTCAATAAAATGACAAGTACCGCAAAACAAATCGAAACCCATAATGTATGGGTCAATTATCAAAACGAAATACGAGGAATTGAAACAAGCATCAGCTCTATTCCTGTCCTAGATGACACCAAGATATTATCTGCCATCAATTTGCTATAATAAGGAAAGTTGTAAAGGCTATAAAGCAATAATGATGATACTTATACAATCCTCTGTTGCTTTTTAAAATTGAGCCGGTGAGTACATTCAGAACTTCTCAACACAAGAGCAAAACACAAAGTGTGACCAAATACTCACTCAACCATTTGGGTGGTGAAAGTGCCTTGCAAAACTGAGTGACATCAGACGTCATAACTTATCAACATCTGGGCATGAACATAATGTGTGGTCGTTCAAATAAAATTCTCATGGCACATTTTGCCAAAAAATATCAAAATACTTGAATTGCAGCCTCTGGATTAAATTATTAAAACGGATGAAAATGTTCTAAATTAGTAAATATATACAGGGCGGCCTGATATATATAAAGCCAAAGAATAGTTTTACATGCTGTAAACTGTGGAATGATATTATTTTTGGGAGTTGTCATATAGGGCTAACCTTTCAACTCCCCTTCAGAATGCAGTTTCTTTTTTACTTTGTTTTCGTGTAATTATTTTGCATCTTGAATAAAATATGTATGTATGTATGTATAATACGAAGGTTAACCGGTCATTATTTTTAAAAAAATATTACGCTGGCTTTACCGTAATTTAAATTTATTGTGCTTCAATACTCTGGTTTCTTTCACCGTTTTGTCTCTTATCCGAGATTTTTTGTTGTCAAATTTAAAGCAACATTTGACTGATTGAGGCAGCATCTTTCCAGACTTTATCCTATCAAAAGGCTGTTTGTCGGGGTTAAATTTGTCGGGCTGGTAGCCCGACACACACTAACCGAGATTTCGTTGGGAGTTTGCCGATTTTTTTTGTCACGCCGGATAGAAAATCGGCTACTGTGGGGTTGTTCCCGACAAGTCACGACAAATCGTAGTAATTTTTTTTAAACGGCCGCAACAAGCTATGTTCCCGACTATTTCAATTTGTCGGGGACTGCCCCACACTAGCCGACAACGTCCGACAAGATGTTTTTTGATCTAGAATTCCAGATGGTGCTGCACCACGACAAAAATCGTGTGGAAATTTTGTCGGGAACTAGCCGATTTTCTGTCCACCACAAAAACTCGGCTAGTAGAAACAGGAATTCGCCATAGGGAAAATATTTCCTGTCCTGATGACACTAACGACACCACAACGCTTAGTATTTTAATGTTTTCCATTTTGTGTAATTTCGTTTCCGGTTATCGGTTTTATTCATACCCGTTGAAATAATGTAGTCATGTGGATTAACACATGACTACGGTTACTAGAGAAGGCAGCAAGCAATTTATGTCTTGCCAACAGGATTATTAATTCGTCATGTTCGTGAAGAACTGCTATTTTTGACAGATTTGTCAAAATCTATACTTAGCCTGCTAATGGGCATTGCTCGGGACAGAAACATTTTACCCGAGAGAGCTTTTGATGGCAGGCCAGACAACGAGAGTACACAGGACCCTCCAGCTCTTGAGATACAATGTATATATAAAGTTGGACCATCACAGAACCGGAGAAATCTAATAGCAAATGCCGCGTTGCATGCCGCCAGTTCCAATGTACGCTATAGGGAGTATTTCTGTGTCAACTCTTGTTCACCTGAATTTGCTGAAACACCAAAACTTTTATGAAAGTTTTCAACTTTTCAATTTCAATACTCTTGTACTCTCCAAGAGATGTAAGATGAATGGTCATGTTATGGGTCAGTTTCATCAACTTGGCAGGGGTTAAAAAGGTATAAAGGACTGCCAACACTACACTCGGTCTTGTGCGGATATCGCGTAACCACTTCACTGGTCTGTGGCTTACCAGTTATGACGGATGATCGTGCTGTCATGTTGAAAACCACCGGCTATTAGTGAACTCTGTTTCAAAGTCAACGTTTACGAAATCTCGATGTTATTTTGAACGCCCAAACTGAAATCGTCACATTGTGTCCAATGTGAGAAAGCGGATATGCTGCATTTTTCGGCTTCTTTCACTATTTATCTTCAAAACAACAGAAGCGAGAACTTTTACTATGTTAAAACACCTGGGATGCTTTGCTCAACAAGACCGGTCAGTCGCGACGTATAGTACGTACGAAGACTTTAGGGGCGGCTGCATTCCTATCTATTTGGACCAGTTGCTCGAAAGCCAATTAGCGCTTCCCCAGGGTTAAAATTCGAACCCACGATTGGGTTTACTTCTTTACAGACTGATTTGAGCTGTCATGTTGGGTTTACTTAACTGGGTTTCTGAGTAAAGTTTCGACAATATTTTATAATCACCGGATTACGTTCCATAGACGAAAGAATTTTATTTAAAGTTTGGCTTAACCATGGGTTAAAGTTAACCGTCTTTCGAGCAACCCGGGCCTGAGCCGTTAACCAACATAAGTCATAACCCCATGACAGCCGTTAACTCTAATCGTCTGGCTTCTCTTTCACACGTTTTACAAAGTACGAAAGTAGTTAAAACTTAGTAAACTGAAAATCAACGCCAAATGGAGCAGAGCTGAAACCAAACGCACCTTAAGGCAAGGAAGAGTTAGCTTTTCACTAGGACATACCTACACACGAGGTTGTCGTCCAAAATGTCAAGAATTGAAGACACACACAAGACCACAGGGACCACCCAGCGTATATTAAACCCAACGTAGGGTGAGGGGAGCGTGAGTCACGCATAGGTATAAAGGCAATAAAGTTTTATTCCGGCCAAAATTTGACCTCTTAATTTCGAACCTTGGTCCTCCACTACTATCGATCGACTGTCGTTCAAATCCTAGCCTGAAACTATAAGTTATCACCAACAGAGAATACAGAGATTACATTTTCTTTGTGTTTTATTCGCGGCAAAACAGCTACGAATTACCAACGCAAAGTATGTATCACCACTAATCATCTTTAAACCCTAATGTAGTGCTATTCAACACCCGTAATTGCAAAACCACAACTTTTCAAAGATCGTTCCTTAACCGAACTTCTAGAATCTGGAACAGTTTAGCAAGTGAACTGCAAGTTGATATCTCCACAACTAGTCTATTGTTACTGAAGGTAGGAGGAACATTTTGCTTTAAGCGTCAAAATCTGTCAGGATGCGGTTAAATAGTTATAAATATTGACCTTCTACCCGATCTAAAATCCTTTAAAATCCAATAACTTTATAATGCTAGGCGGTATTGGGTTGAAACTTACCAAGTCACTGTATAATTGCCCAAGAACATTTTGCTCGTAGTCCCCCTCATAAAACGAAACGGTTCAAAAGTTGCATTTTCTTTTAAAAAAAATTGTTGGATTTACGATATCGCAGAAATTAAGAAAGTTGGAGAGGGGGACTACGAGGGTTTTTCTTCGTTTCAAAAGGGCTTTAAGAAAATGCATCAAACAACCGAAGTAAACAAACTCCTCTGTAATAAAACAAAGAAAATATAAAATAGGCGTGGTCTTTGGGCATCAAAACGAGGCTCTAATATTTGAGATTTCAAAATTACAAAACTGTGGTAAAAACAACTATAAAAAGGTTTCCTTGCTATTTTCGTTCTGCAAAAATAAAGGTACAAAAGAGAAGTGAATAATGACCCCAGCACCCTTTACTCCTAGATCCTCCCTTAAAAGATCCTACTTCTGATGAGCCTCTACACTGCCTGCCTTGCAAATTACGACCACGAAGATCCTCGCTCCTGCAAATCCATCGGTCCTAAGTGTAATGTCTGTAATACCTGCCGAAATCTGACTCGTCAGAATCTCCTGTTGCTTCTAGTCAAATATTTGTAGTATTTCTTTATTTTTTTTATCGTGCAAACGGGACCGCTGTAATTGTCTTTTTAGCTGTTTCGGTTACCCTGTCATTGTTATTGATCTTTTATTCCGTTTTAGTTTCATCTTTTATCTTTTATATTATGTTATAACTATTGAATTGTATCATGGCAAATCTTATAAAATAACAATCAAATAACAGGACGTGTGCCCATGTGTGTACCTAATGGTTTGGCGGACATCAGCACTTTCAGAAGTTCCAAGTACTGTAACTTGTGTAGGCAGTTTCAATGGTACGACTGAAATCAATACGCACTTACCGTCCTTTGATCTTTTGTCTCCAAACTTGGTTTGCAGTAATACATACATGAAACTCCCTCCAGGTTTTGAACAGATACAAGACAACTGCAAAAAACTGACAAAGATGAAAGAAACGATACAAACGATACAAACCTGCGCAAATGATTTCGGTTGATGAGTAATTGCAGTCGATGTTTGGAGGACGTTATTATTGTAGCACCCTCATAGGGCCCTCGTGAAAATCACCTTCGTTGACTGGGACTCCTCCCTAAATATCTAATTTATGATTATGATTATAAAGTACTGGTAAGCAAATATGGGCGGAAATAGGTTCAACAATAGACTAGTTTTTGGTTGTTATGGTAATCCAACAAACCGGTACTTGTAGAAAAAACAAAATAATTATTGCATGTTTTTAAAGCCAAATGAAGTTGTAATTGTTACGATTAAGACAAATTTATGTAGTCTTTCTGCGACTTAAATCAGATCGACAAGTTCAGCTGTATCATTTTACTGATACAAGAACAACAACAAAAGGGCATTTATCTGTAATCCAATAGAGATGATGATGATGATGAAAATGATTATTATGATAATTATGATGATTATTATTATCACTACTACTATTATTAGAACAGCAACAAAAATAACAACAACTATAGTGACAACGAAAAACAACAACAACAACAATATACAGTTGTGAGAGACCGAGTAGTCGACGTGAACACACAGACCGTTGAAGCTTTTCTGTTTTATGCCGAGTTTGTATCTTCAAATTTCGGTATTTTCTAATTTCAGACAATATTAGCATTCACACGCCATCCTCTCGGGACAAACTCCTCACCGCTATACACGAACTCAGACTCTTTGGGGCAGCCTTCCCGTCTGACAAGAAACACTACAGTTGTCCATCTAGCCCGGCTACCCGAAACGGTGGGGGGTGGGGCATGCATGGACGGGTGAGCCCGGTACCGGGCAGGACTGTCCACTTCATGCCGCAAACGACTGGTCGACGCAGAACACACCTCTTGGACGTTCCTTCGGCCAATAATGGTAAGCAAGGGATTCGCTAGATGGCTTAATGGAACAATGATAGTAATAACAATAATAATAATAGAAATTGCATCGATGGAGATTCAGGATTAACCCACCAGCTGAATTCCACGTCTCGTGTTTCATGCCCGTAACACCCATCTAATAGATGCCAAGCCTTTGGCCACTTAGTACACCTCCTCCCGCAATGTCGGAGTCGCTCTCTCGGTTATATAGTCATCTTTGTGACTTAACTTGGCGTAGATGATCAACACGTTATTTCTCCAAACCATGGTGTTTATCTTTGTGAGGATATTTGAAGGAGAAGTTAGAAGCTGGTCAGTAACTGTAAGAAGAGCAGATTTTAAATGGGATGTGAAACTTTGCACGCAAATGCGTAAGGTAGTTTGGTGGCTGAGACTGTGTGTTTCTCCCATTACAGCGTTTGTGGGGCAGCGATGCCGGAATGAGGACCACACGAACACGCGAAGATATCACGCGCAGGAAAGAAAAAACTGTTCCTCGACTGGAATGTTAAAAGATGAATCGAACAAACGGAAACGATCTCCCCCGCCTCCTCCGCCAAGTCCAATAATGGAAAAGAAGGTTAAAAAGTATTATTAAATACAAGTCTTTTGCTCTGTTTTTACGATTTCACTTTGCTTGCAACTATTTCCTACCGTAGGTTTTGTTTCGCTTGGAACACTCCCAAACTTTATTGTGAATTAGAATGGATAATTTCGTATCAAAACAAAATTGAACGATCATTTGATCATTTACATTAATTTTTCGCAATATTAGGGGACAATGATTTCTTATTGTGGGGGGAGGGGGTGATTTTGCGTTCAAATTGCACTGCAAATGATATTTGTTTATACTTCCTCTCCGACCTTTTCCTCTGCTGCGATGTACTATGTAAAGTATTTTTCCGCCTGTTTTGATCTTGCAAAATGTTCTTCAGAATCATTCCATCTCCATCCCACAATATAAAATGGTCAGTCCCTAACATTATATAGTTCCCACAGGCAAGCAAATCCATATTCTATTCCCCATTCCACAATATCAAATGGTCGGCCCCTAACATTATATAGTTTCCTCAGGCAAGCAAGTCCTTATTCCATGCATTCCCCATTCCACAATATCAAATGGTCGGTCCCTAACATTATATAGTTACGTCAGGCAAGCA
>JANVCK010241406.1:0-17010 GCA_026546655.1 Epizoanthus illoricatus | reverse complement strand
TGAGGTGACATTTTCGCACGCGTCTGGCGCCCTGATCGGAGTGATTCCGGAAGTGAAATTAAACCAATCACAGACGTTAGCCAGATTCCTCTCTCTCTCTCGAGCTCTCCTTCCCCCTCCCCCCCGAGGAATCTGGGAACGAGTTTAACGTCCCCCACCCTTAGTGGGCGGGCTTGCCCGCCTTATTTGTTATGCACCACCAAATCCAGGCCATGCCTCTGATCAGCCGCACCAACGGTCAGTATAATCTGCAGATTGTGGGTTGGGTTTTATAGATAGTTTGGGCTATGATTAGGGTTGGGATTAGGTTTTGTACCAAATCTGCAGAGATTTTACCCAGTGCGCAGATTATACTGATCCGCCGAACCAACCTAGTTTCCTACGGAAACGGCTAAATCTTGCCAACGTGCCCACGATTTTTAGGCACGGTACTTATAATTTGTAACGTATGACAATGGCGGACCAAATCTTGCGGAAGCGAGTATATAGCCATTGGTGTACTCGGCATCCCCATAAAGAGGAGGTCCAGTGCCGATTTAGCACGTGTAACCAGTGCTTCCACGTACCTGTGTTTACACGCGCTAAAACGGCGCCACAGGACATGGCGGAAAAACCCAAAGCTGCTTTTTTCATACTTTTTTTTCATGAACCAGTAATGGTACGTCAAAACTATGCACGTTTTATTTGTTACCGTTCAAAACTCGTGACAAAATCTTGCCGAATTATCGTAAAGACACTCGAAAATATTTTTCCTGCTGATCAAAATATCACCTCTCCCAAGGTACAGGGCCTTGTATATCTCGATGGTATTCACCAATTTTTTTGGTATTTGATATTTTGTTCTTTGCCAACAAAAGAACTTGTATGCAAAATATTGGGCTTAACAACCCATAGGTGTCCTTAATATGGAAGGCCAGCAAAGGATTTTCCGCCTCAGTGTCGCGGCACCAATTTTTGGGCATGGCTCTTCCAATTTGTAATGCTCGGCACAGATAACAAGAGCGACCGTACCGAGATTTTGGGATGCCGTGCTAATTGTGGGTGTAAACGGGGTTTTAGAAGGAAAAAAATGGCCTAGGCCACGGGTGACTTGATAAAGCCCGCTCTGTTTACAAGTATACATTAGAAATGCCGTGCCCAGAATTTCGGTGCCCTGCCAAGATTTAGGTGTGTCGTGATCCTTTTTCCGCCTGTATATGGAGTTTGAAAAAGATAAAGTTTCACCGATTACAAGTCTGAATTCATGAACACTGAATGATTTTCAACATTTATTTTTAAATACTGAATTGACACAATTAACAAAAATCCTGTTACAGGGAAACTCGTGATATTGAATTTGTTAACTTAAGATTGACAAATGACAGTTGTTGATTGACAACACTGACAATGACAGTTGCTATTAAATTTCTCGGCGTCATTTTTCAAGGGCGGATAGGGTGCAAATAAATGTTTAGTTCCAGGTATGTTCTTACATTTCGGTCACAAAAACAATATCTTTGACCAACAATAAAAAATTACTGCCAAAAAACACCTTCAATCTGACATGAACGTCAACAGTTAGAGTAATCCTTCATCAGTGCTGACAGAATCATTGTGGTTGTTTTGAGATAAAGCACGGCCAACTTTTGAGGGTGTACCGACACGTTGTGAAAACGTCAAGCATTGAAGACATACATCGGAACAGGAAAATAGAGGCACTTATCCGCCTTTGTGTCTGACTACAGATCGAGAAAACCGTACATTCATTAATTAACACACACGCTAACTGTTGCGATCAATTAGGAATCACAACATTTAAAGGGGCAATGGCGTTAAAATGGCAAACTCCGGTATATCGTGAGAAAAGCATTGTAAATTTGTTTGAAATATCACCAGAAAATGATAAAAGTCACCCTGGTTGATATCACACTAGCTAAAGTTTACTAAGGTCAAACCCGTCGGCACCCTGTGTGTGATCGGCATTCCATGGTTTATCAGCGTAATCTGAACTCTTGTTAGGGGCCGATCATTTAGCCTGAAAATCAGGTGTTCTCTCTCTCGGGGAGAAAATATCTTTCGAGGCCGAGGAGAACGTCTGATTTCAGGCTACCGACCATTCAATATTGTGGGGTGGGGTGGAAGAATGATTTTTATTTAAATGACGTTTTACTGGTTTACCATGGTAAACATCCCAGTGTGACATCAACTATTACGTTGCTAAGTAACGGATTCAGCCGTGACTGGGGAAATAAAAAGGAATTAACTAAGATTCTGAACCCGGGGTTACCGCAACAACATACCTTTGGAAAAGGTGAATAATGTTTCGGTTTTCTAGAGTTTTGATCCAACTTTAACCTCGCTGCCCTATTAGGAAACTATCTAAAATATTAGCTTGTAAAATAATTAACTTTTATAAGAATATTATAATATTTTAAAACGACGACATCAAAATACGATTCCAGTTTTTAAAAACCGAGCGAAAATACCTTCGGATTCCAATTTTGTTACAATTATGTGTGGATTCCAGCTTTAAACGCAGTTCAAACTACTAAATTAAATTAAATTCTGCACAAGGCAGATTACAGCACACTAAATTTACTATTGAAAATACAATTATTGGTAAAATGAGTAGAACAAAAGAAACATAAAAACGATAAAACTTGTTATTTGCGAAATGATGTTGATTGTAAAGCATTGTGAAATTATAACTTTAAAACTATCATTTAAATTTTTGTTGGTATGCTTATAAAACAGCTTTACGATCCTTTACAACGTTTCTAAATGTTTAGCAGTCGAACAGATTTGACTCATTTACTGTTTGTTCTGTGAATACCAGCAACCCAAAGAAATATCAATATCAGATCTGTTTCTATTCACATTAGGTAAGTTGTCTCGGACAGGGGAGCTCAACCCCCCCAGGGTGAGATCCCCGAGTCAACTGACCTCATGAGAACAAGCCCAACTATGGGCCTTTTCCATTTGTCGGGTCTGACCACCACCCAGAGGAATCTGGTTCCACCGTAAATGGTATACCCCCCCTAAAAAAATCGCCAAATTCCCGCGCCCTGGCCGTCCTGAACGGGAGAACTGAGCGGCTCTAATCCATGAGCAGGGCCAGTCTGGCCAGAACCAGTTCCGATAGTTGCCGCGTTTCATTCGAGAACTGGCCAGACCCTATAAATGACTGAAAGCGCACTAAGTGACTTCTACAGTGGCGTAGAAGAAGTAAAACAAAAGAAGTGTTTTGCATTCTCTTTCTTGCTCAGATATTTAGTCGAAGTTGGATAATTAAGTAGAAACAATGTTTCGCTTCCTTGTATGTCCATTCATTTCGGTAAAAGAAAGCCAAGTAATTTGGTCAAAATGTCTGCCAAAAATCCAATTTTGTACAGCCACATGGACTCAATTCATTTCATTAATACTGCATAGTCAGTGTGTTCTGCAAAGCACGTTTCAAACGATCGCACTTCTGTCGTGTCAAACGGTCGCAAAGGTACCGCACTAGCCAAGCGGAAAATCTTTTGTTTTATTTGCATTCGACACGACAGAAATGCGACCGTTTGAAATTCGCCTTATTAGTACCAATCGGGAACCATTTTCTTGGTTGTACTGGTAAGGGTTTTTTTAGAAAATGGTAGCCTTTTAGGACATACCTAGACAAGACTCTCGTCCCAAAGCCCAGGAATGGAGACCATATATGGGCCAAGAAAAAGACGGCTACATGGCCATCCTTGGAATAACAAGTACGTACCTACCACACTCTAATTTAAATAATTCATAAACAAAAAAATTAAGCCATAAAAATCTAAGAACTCGCAGCAATGCGAGCATTGTGCTTACATACCTCTAATGATTATTTCGTTATAACAGCTGTTCATTTCTAAATACACATTTGTTGGTCCAAGGTAAACAAGCCCGACAAGAAATTAACTGTTTCAGAACTATTCATAGCCACTCAATTACGCCTAGCATAAATTTATCTCGACATGACACAAACACCTCATGCACCAATTGTTTGAATCGGAAAATATGTTAATTCCAATTGCCGCTACCATTCTGGTAAAGCGATAACGTTAGCAAAAATAGACTAAGTCATATTTACGTCTAATTATGTTTAATACTTGTTTCAGAACAGATCCTCGTGTTGGTTCGAGAAAAAACCATCACTGGGTCTACTGGAAAATTATATACTTATCTGAAACGTATCTCGAACTTTGCAAAAAAAATGACACGTTATAAATTGAAATACTGAGCTCCGTTTCAGAACATAAAATAAAAGGTTCCAAGTGAACTCCCGATAATTCTTGCTTACCGTCTAAATAACACATAAAAAGATCAAAAATCTGCCACAATAGATTAATTTGACGAATCAAACCGTATTCATAGCGGATCTTAAACTAAACATTATCAGCAAAATATCGGACCACCAAGTTATTGAACATTAAACTTGGCAAGTCTGCCCTGTGCTTATGTACTTACTGTTTTACTAGAGAGTCTTTAGAAAACATACGTCTTTTGCCAAGATGAGGAGTGTTCCTTTCACAAAAAGCCAAAATCGTCAGTGAGTTATGGATAATAGTAACACCAGCTACTGAAATGAAATACAACATTTTCCAACGCCAAATTCCTTTTCGCGATGCCTCTCAAATTAATTTGTACTTTACTGTTTTTCCTTCTCGTGGTAAAGCGCATGCTTAGCTAGGCCCTTTGCGGTGGCAAATCCCCAGTGGCAAAGTTCACAGCGGAACGGTCTCTTTCCAAAGTGAAGACGCATGTGCTTTGCGCGATTGCCTTGAGTTGCAAAACACTTGGGGCAATGTTTACATTTGTATGGCTTCTCTTTTGTATGTGTACGTATGTGGAACTTCAACTGGCCTGACTGAGCAAACGTCTTGCCACAAGTTTCGCACTTGAATGGTTTCTGCCCAGTATGCTTACGCCGATGGGACGTCCTGGCGCTCATGTCTATAAAGGATTTGTCACAATATTCACACTTGTACGGTTTTTCACCTGTGTGGGTACGCAGGTGGCGTTGAAGATGAGCCCCACGTGGAAACGATTTCTCGCAATAAGTACAATGGTATGGTTTTTCACCAGTGTGGACTCGAGTGTGCTGGATTAGATGAGAAGACTGGAAGAATTTCTTGTCACAGTATCGGCAGTGGAACGCGCGGTTACCACTATGGAGCCGAAGATGCGAATTTAGATTCCCTTTTTGGGAAAACTTTCTCGAGCACACATTGCATTTGAATGGTTTTGCTCCCGTATGCGTTCGGAGATGTCGCTGGAGATCATTCACCACCGGGAAGCGCTTGTTACATATCTGACATAAGTGTTGTTTTTCTGGCAAATGTCGGTAAATATGTTGATTCAAACTTGAACCGTGTGTAAAGGTCTTGTCACAATATTTACATTGGTACCGTTTTGGCCCCTTGTGGATACGAGAATGTTTCTTCAAGACCTCACTATTTTCAAACATCCTGCGGCAGAATCTGCAGATGAGTTGCTTGTCAAATCCTGTGCAGCAGGAAAAACAACAAATTAAGCTTTAACAACAACTACCAGTCCAGTCTCAAACAAGCAAACAACATTATGTTTCATTGTATTTTTAAGAGGAGATAAGTATTTTAATATGAAGCATAGCCATACCAACCATCCATGAATGATCTTGCCTTTGACTGTTATTTTTTCTAATTGAAAGACACCGTTACTACAGTAATCATGTCAGCTGTGCATATCTCCTTATCACTCTAAAGTTGATGCCACTATTGTTACTGTTAACTAGCACTGGACCACACCACAAAACAAACACAGCAATCTTACATTCAAGTACTGGACGTTAATTGAAATTCGCGAAAAATGTGTACAAGTACTTGTTCGGTCAGCATCTTACAAGTGGTCAGAAATTAGGGTAGATTGACAGTCTGGCACAACGCAGATTAGAGTAAGTTTAAGGGAGATGATCCGCATTTGTGAAACACAATTACAAGTTCAACGCGTTCAGAGATCGCTTCCAGAATCGTCCTCAGAACGCATTTGAGTAAATGTGCTTATAAATTCGGAGCAAAGATCATGAAGAATTCCAAAACGATTTACCAAGCACAGGTACAAAGTCAAGCAGCACCGACTGATCACAATTTTCCTTCACATGTTCGTGGTCACCCAGTATCTAAAATGTACACAGTGACAAGGAAATATTTCTTTTTTGTGATTAGTGCTTCTGATATAACCATTTTAGATATAATGTCCACTAACAACTATTGTTCCAACAAATATATCTTTGTTTAAGTTATGAAGGAATAATAGTTGTACGTAGCAGTTAACTTACCATATTTTCCCATCTTAGGGTAAAAGTCTGCTTCAACCTGAAAATTTATAGAAACCGTAATGTGTTAGGCCCATAATGCATCCTAATGACCACCTCTAAACAATGACTGTAATTATCTCATTTTGATTATGTCAATAAAATAACATTATAGCCTTCAGCTTTGTAAATAGAATACAGTAAAGGAATTTTGCATTTGAAGGTTAAAAAATTTACAGTCAAAAGCATCTTAAATGGAAATGAACCTTTAATGAAATATGCTGAACCGAACAAGACGAACAACACATGAGCTATTTGTTTTCCCACGCACGTTTCAGACTGATTAAACAACTTGCAATGCTTCTATTTTAGTGGTGTGAACTATACAGGCAAATCTTCTCAGTTTTAATTAACTTCAACCTATCTATTCAGACTGCTTCTAATGTATATATATTATACCTAGCTTCATATTTTATTTATATCACAGTAACGTCCTTCAACAATGGCTTTACTCCAAATATCTGTTTTAATCTTCATAAGTTTTAAACGTTCCAACTTTCTAACTTGTGGCATTTCTACGAGATTGACCAGTCTTGATTTTACAGCGAATCTAGTTGTTTTATTCCTTCGGATAATAGCAACATTTGTCAAAAAAGAACACAGCTCTCTGTGGAAAACTATAATCACCGTAACACTGCGGGAGAGAATTTTAAAGCTGAAGTAATGTATACATCACAGTCACGACGTCTGCATCCCCACCCTATTACTAATATTTATCATGGTTTACTTATTACATACTGCAACAACGTATTTCGAATAATCAGATGAACTTGCGTTTATTGGTATTTTAGAACGATGATGCCAACTTCAACTGGTCATTCTGGCTTTGTTCAGCTTATAACGTCGTCAGATAGCTAACGTTTACATGGGTAAAACATGGAAAATTCGATGAAATCTGTGAAAAGACGTTTTTGATCGACGTAAATATTAACTTTCACAAATTGAACAAATCGTTTTCAGAGTCTTGGTTCATAGACACTGATCTGCAGTAATCAGATATAGCTTGTGACTTTGTTCACTTACCTCTCTTACGGAGTGAAAGGTTGCTTTACCAGGGGCGGTAATCGTCGTTCCTTTAGCATACTTTACTGTTTTCCTATGATCGTTAAGCAAATGGGGCGTTTGAGTGTTTCCTTGCGGGATTGAACTCAGGTCTTGTTTACAACTTGAACTTTGCACTCCATCGTTGGCTTTAGAATGAAGGTCTGGAGGCAGTTGAATACCACTTGTGCTTTGATGTTGAATCTCTGTTGCATTTTGCACAGTACCTTCCTGGCACTGACTTGTTGTTATCGGCACTTCAGCTGCACCCCCAGTTGTTTCTTGTGGTGGTACTGGTAATGAAAGTAAATCTCCAACTGTAGCACTATGGCTGTGGTTATTCGCTTCCATGGTCAGTGAATCAGAACTTTCTCCTGAAATCAGTTCAGTCAAACTGTTACCAGAAACTGAATGTGATTGGCCATCAAGCTGCACAACTTGATCAGTGCTGGAGCTGTTATTGCTGTTGTTGACATTGTTACTCTCCTCTGTCATGGCAGAGTCCGGTAAAGGCTCGAACTTAGGTTCATTGATGGGAAGAGCTGGGCATATCCCGCCTCTGCGATCACGGCTCGCATGATGGCGTGCAAGATCAAATGCTCTTTGAAATCGTCTTCCACAATACTCACACTGAAATGGCCTTTCTTTTGTATGAATCATTACATGTTTGCGAAGGTTGCCTGATGTAGAAAATGCAAGTGTACAGCTTTCACATTGGTAAGGTTTCTCGCCCGAGTGGCTGCGTCGATGCGTTGTTAGCATACTTGACTGAGCAAATGATTTTTGGCAGATGTCACACTGGTAAGGTTTCTCTCCTGTATGAAGTCTGATGTGTACCAAGCGAGCACTCCAATCCAAGAACTTCTTGTTACAGTAATGACATTCAAATGGCTTCTCTCCACTGTGAATCCTTATGTGACGTGCCAGACTATCTCGGCGTTTAAATGACTTGTTGCAGTAAGAACAGTCAAACATAATTTTTTCTCTCGGATCCGCAGCATGTATATGAACGTGTTTTGTCAAGGATGCTTCATACAGAAACTTCTTGCTACAAGTTTTACACTGATGTAACCGTTCTGCATGGGTAATTTTGTGCTGATTAAGAGTACTCATGCGTTTAAATTCTTTGTGACACTCATCACACTTAAATGTAGGCCCTCTTGTATGCTCACTCAAGTGCTTGTTGTATTCATCTCTATTTAGAAATGTTGTGTCACAGTACTTGCAGGGATACGTAATGGCTCCCTTGTGAGCACGCTGGTGGCGATCTAGAGAACCTTTCTGAGAGAAAAACTTGCCACATATTTCGCACTGAAATGGTTTCTCGCCTGTGTGGATACGAAGGTGTCGGACGAATTGAGTTGGGTACAGCATAATCTTCTTACAGAAATCGCACTTGAAGCCTTTCTGTTTTCTTGATCTTGGGGAATTGTTTGTGGAGGTAGATGTCTTCACAACCTATAACAAATAATAGGGGTTGATCAAATAAAAGTTGATGCAATATACTTTTCACTGTAAGAGTGGACGTTTAGGTAACGCTTTGAGAGCTAGCTGTGTTCTTGTACTAAATATCATCTAAATATCCACCCATAGGGCGAAACATTTTTTATCAATTTTTAGTTGACCAATCCTGCAGAAAAACTACATCTTCCAAAGACTAGAAGTCTCCTAGAGTCACAACAAATAACCTCTGTTTTGTGCTTGTATTTCTCCTTCACAACGTATCTTAATTTGCTTTGATTTCAAATTGACAAGAATTGATGCCCAACCCCAGCCAACCCGATTCTGTCGATTTATGTTTGCCGTGAATGGAAGCTGCAAAGAAAGAATAATCATAAATATATTATAGGTAGCTCATTTTTATATTTTGTGCATGTAAAAGAGCGTGTAGTTGTCCTTTGTAATCACACAACAAACACTCTTGGCAGACAAATTGACCAAACAAAGATACAAATTGTTACAGTGCAATGCACCAAACCGTGTACACAGTTAGGTCTAGTTCAGCCAACCACACCATGTTTCTGCTTGGCTACTCATAATGACAAACCATGCAAAACCTTATTGTGTATAGATTAAGGTCCGTTTCAAACGGTCGCATTTCAGTCGTGTCGAATTCAACTCAAACAAAAGATTTTCCAATTTATTTTCAGGGGTTTAATACTTTAAAATTTATTTGTAAAGTTCAGGACACAGTCATAATGGAAAGATTTTGCCCAATACAACTTCGTATGCTGTTCATTATGGCAGCCTAAAATGTAATAATAATGTCTGACTTCGGAAGCAGTACTTGAGTAGTTAGACTGCGAGCCGTCTCTTCCTTTTCCTCAGACCAGTAAACCAGCGGAAAATGAGCAGCAAAGTTGCAAAACCGAGTGGCAAAACCACAAGCGAGTCAACCAAGCGACAGAGAGTCAGCAAAGCAACAGCGAGCCGTGAGGATCGCTGGCGTGGGAGAGAGAGGAAAGGAAGAGACCGAAATGGTTTCTCAATAAAAGTGAAAACTGGATGTGTCATGCATATCATTTGCAGCTCCGCCCCATTTGGAATGCAATACCTTCAATTAGGGTTTTCCTGGAGATTATTCAGTGGCAACGCCGTGGTGTGACATTTATTAATTTTTGCTTCTGCTTTTCTGTGCATTTATACCTGATTCGTTTAATATCGTTTTCGATTCTTCTCAGTTTTAATGAAGTAGATTATGCGCATTACGATACCAAAGAAGCTCGCGACTAGCAGAAATGATCAGTTGTCTGTACCACGGTAGCCATTCCTCTTCGATACCCACAACAGAAAGAGAAGTACAAAGAGAAACCTTGCTTTGTATATCGAATAAGACTGTGATTGGGATTTCCCTGTCGCAAATCTCGGAATTGTCATCAAGTGTTTGTTGAAAATATACCATCAAGAGAGAAATGCAGCGGCAACCCTAGTGAAGCATGCTATGACAAAGAAAACTGAAACAATTTTCAAAAAGTCATCTTTATTTACCACAACAGAATGATCACAACATTGACAACGATCCATAGCGACACTTATTTGACCCTAGCAAATTGAAAAAAAAATATAAATACTGTTCAGAACTATACACAGATTTTAAATGTCATTTGACAAAAGCATAACTTCAAAGTACATGTAAACATTGGATACATAGTGGTCCCATTCAATTGAGTAGAGCATTGTAATTTACCGTGCAGTTTAATACTGAGTGGCAACAGGATATTATTTATATGGCGAGCATTTATTCACATTTTGAAAATAATTTCCATCATTGTTAAAGTATGTATAGGGAAAGAAGGTACAATACAAGGAAACTTGCTTTTTGTCGTGTTTCCAACGGAAACTATTCACCGACTAGCCATCATTACATTGTGACAAAGCTTGCATGTGAATACGACGCGACCAATATGCGCAATCGATCTGTCCAAATTAAACCTATCAAAAACCAAAGTTTAAATAAACCTTATCCAACTTACCATGTGTGTATTGCGTGTGATTTGGCCACAGCAATCAACAACAAGTTTCTTCAAACTCTCATGAAACTTTTGACAAGATCGCTCTAACTACATCGCGTCTTATGCTGACACAAAAATGATAAATATAACCGAGCACGGCTTGAGAGCCTTCACTGTTGAGGGAATAGGATAGATTCATGGCAGACAAGTTAAACTCATTCACTTTCAGTTGCTCTTGGGTAATGCTTCGAAGGGGATGATAATGGTGATCGTTGACCATTGGAGTGATCGAAGCAATTATTTCTGCATATTATTTCTGTTGTGAGTTTCTCTTGACACGCTCTTTAGTTAGCATTCGAGGACGCGATGACAGATTATGTCATTGCCATACTAATGGACCAATGGGAATTTCTAGTCATGGTAGTGACTAGCAATTCAAGCTAATGAGAAACCATTGCAGTCCCTTTAATTTTGCTCTTGCCCCACTCCCCCACCTGTGTTATGCCACATGGCCAGATCGAAATTTCTACTTTTCTTGGCAAAACAATAGCAAAATAAAGGGACGGTTCGCAGTCTAGAGTAGTGTAATAAATGTGAACATTTGTTATTTTCATCAAGATATGGATAACCATCCACTTTAAAGTTCATATTTTAACCTGTTGCCTTCTGACCAAATGGACGTGTAAGTCTGTGACAACTGCAGAATATATTGCAAGTCACTAAAACACGTGTTTATGAACCAATCAATGCTGTTGCATTTGTTTTTCGTAGAGTATTTTCGGCTATCAATCTATATCAATCGAGGTTTTAATTTCTGTTTATGGTTTCTACTATAAAACTGTATGGTGAGTTCAGTTATTTATTTATTAGTGAAAGAGCTTGTCTGGCACATCTTCATGTACATTCTTTGCTATAACCATAAACCCAACATTTTCCAATGAATATGCCAGGTACTTAACAGTCGTGATTAAATATCCTTGAGATACATCCAAACTGATCACTTTACCTGACAAGGGTTGACAGTATTTAACCGAATGGTCGAAATAAATGATTCCGACAGAGTGGAAAAAAATTAGTCTTCACTTGGGTTGTTGTCTCATCATTGCTGCTGTACTGTTGTTGTGTTGTTTCTGCATTGTTGTTGTGACCATATTTATTTATGTATTTGGTATTATTTCTTGTTTCTATTAATCTACATATGTAATCCATTTTATATTTTTTAGTTCTACATAGCTCCATTTGAAGCAGTATCACTGAATTTGACCACTCGGTCAAGATAGTGTGCATAAATAAAATAGATAAATTAACTCATTTGCACGTTGATGCATGTTTAGAGAATCATATCAGAGAGTTTTAGCCACAGCAGATTTCTTTCTCTGTAATTGTTCTTTTTGCAGATGAAGGCACTAGCTAAAATCATTATTTGGAAGTATTTTCTCCACAAGTCATGTCAGTTAATTATACAGTCGAGTGATGCAGACATTTGGTTTGGCTTTCTTATTGGCTAGTCATAACCACAAACTATGCAAAATGTACTGTATAAATTAACTCTGACCAAAGTTTGGCACATCACGCTGTAAATATATATCCCATTCCTGGCATTAACAGAACATAATAGAGGTAATAAAGCACGATAACTTACCTTGTTGCCTGATGCTGTCTTCTTATTTCTACATGCACGCTTTCTTTTCCTCGACTTTTTTCTGGTTTTACCAAGCTCGAAAGAAGGATCACTCTCAGAATTATCACTTAATTGCTCTTCGAAGTCTAAATCTTCTTGTTGGTGCGTAACTTGGTCATCTCCGTTGTCCAGAGTACTTTGGTTCTTTTCCAGCAGATGTTGTGACTGCTCTTGTGAGGAACAGCAGTGACTAGCATTGTTCTCTTTGCGTGTGTTCTGACTTTTAACAGCTTCAACATCGGCTCTTTCATCCTCATTACATAAAGGTGTGGATATTGTGTTACTGCCTTGTTGAGTAGTACTTTCTAAATTATTGTTTTCATTTTCCGTTAACACAATATCACCGATCACACAAGTGGTACTTTCTTCTTTCAGTTCAACAGGCCTGTCAGTCTTAGTTACAAAGTCAGCAAATGGAACTCTAATGGTGGCATTATTTGTTTCGGTACTTTGTTCAGTGTTGGACGTGGTAGGTTCAAGTAAAGACAGGTGTGGCAAGGGTGTGTTTGTACTATGGTTGGTGACTTCCCTTTGCTTGTATGCACTTCCACTCATCGTGGTGCCAATTGCTACTGCATTTACATTATAGTTGTAGCCAGAAGGCTTAAGTGAAGAGAAGTTTGCCGAAGGTGCATGATTGGTGGCTTCCCTTTGTTTGGATGCACTGTCACTGATCGGGATAGCAACTACTTTAGACTTGTAGTCAGTAGGCTTAGGCAAAGAGATGTTTGCTGAGGGTGTGTGATTGGTGCCTTCCCTTTGTTTGGATGCACTGTCACAGATCCCGGTGCCAATTACTCTAGACTTGTAGTCAGTGGTCGTAAGTGCAGAGACATTTGCCGAGGATGTGCGATTGGTATCTTCCCTTTGTTTGGATGCACTGTCACTGATCGTGGTGCCAACCACTTTAGACTTGTAGTCAGTGGGCTTAAGTACATGGACATTTGCCGAGGGTGTGCGATTGGTGTCTTCCCTTTGTTTGGATGCACTGTTACTGATGGTGGTGCCAATTACTCTGAACCTGTAGTCAGTAGGCTTAAGTGAAGAGACGTTTGCCGAGGGTGTGCGATTGGTGTCTTCCCTTTGTTTGGATGCACTGTTACTGATGGTGGTGCCTTTAAACTTGTAGTCAGTAGGATTAAATGAAGAGGGTGTGTTTACACTGTAACTGGTATCTTCCCTTATCTTGGATGCACTGTCACTGACAGTGACTGCAATACTTGCACCTTCTACACGTGCTTTATTGTCAAGATCAGTTTTAGATGTACTGGCCTTACCACTAACTTTGACTGCTTTTACTATTGCATTTTCAAGAGCCCTGTTAGAGCGTTTGTTAAGTTGAAGCTCAGGGAACTGTGGTGTTTTAGTGCTCTCCATGTTATTATTACCTTCAGTTCTCCTAACTGTGGTTGGGAAAGATGCAGGAGTGGTAAGAATGGTGGGGCCTGAATGCAGTGGCAGGTTTTCGTGTTTTTTATCCGAGATTTGAACATTCTTAGATCCTTGCTGGGCATGCGAGGTACCACTGGAGTTACCAGCTACAAAGAAACTTGCGATCTGAGATAGAACCTTGAGATTGTCAAAAGAATCATCTGACTGCGCAGTACTTTGAACTTCATTTGATGCGAGAGAATTGGGTAAATTACAAAATTGCATGGGAGTGTTCGATCTTAGTGCCTTTGAATTAGCATCAAGTGCACCCAAGAGAAGTATAGGTTTACTTTGTACTCTCTCACCTTCAGTCTGGGTTGAAATACTTCGCAACAGTGGGAGTTCAGTGTTACCACCACAATTACAGGTTGGGCAGTGTCGGTGGAGCAAAGATGAAGAACTTTGCTTTGTTGATTTAGTTTGGCTGTCATCCACAAGCATTACATTTTCATGTTCTTTGGCTTTTCGAATTTGATCATCATCACTTCTGTTGTTGTTGAAAGCAAGACGTTCTGTTTCTTCCAATGTTGTTACTAAAGACTCCTCCACATCTTCACGACATGGCATGTTGGAATCCAGCACTACTCTCTGGCACTGTTCTGTGAAGCGATCTTGTCCACCAACGGCACTTGGCCCTGAGCCACTGTTAGTTATTTCTGTGATATTATTAAACCTTTTATCATCTGTGGCATGATCAGGTGCATCACGTTTCTGTTCAACTGTTGTGTTAATCTTTTTATCATCTAATGCATTCTTCTCTGTTTGATTTAACCCAGCGTCTGCGGTCTGTGCTACCACGGAAATTGGAGATTGAGTGGCCTTCTCATTCTCAAAAACAGTGCGGGTTTCAATGGAAGACATTTCTACTGTCATGGTTGATGCAACTTGTTCACCCTTGTCTTTCTGCTCCTCGTGAGTCATGTTACTGTTTGTGTTGGATACTGTTCTGGATGATGTTGAGCCCAAAGCGCTATCAATGGTGTTAGTAGCTTCATCCACATGACTTGTATTACTGTCCATGTTGATTTCTGTTATCGGTGTAGAGTCCAAGGTGCTATCAATGGTGTCAGTAGCTTCATCCTTGGGACTTGTGTTACTGTCTGTGTTGGTTTCTGTTATCAGTGTCAAGTCCAAGGTTCTATCAATGGTGTCTGTAACTTCATCCATAGGACATGTATTGCTGCCTGTGTTGGTTTCTGTTCTTTGTGTAGAGTCCAAGGTGCTATCAATGGTGTCAGTAGCTTCATCCACGGGACATGTGTTACTGTCTGTGTTGGTTTCTGTTATTGGTGTAGAGTCCAAGGTGCTATCAATGGCTATGAATGGAAGATTACCAAGTACCAGTCCATTTGGCAAACGTTGCTTCCCCTGCTTTGAGATACTAATGTTGTATCTTTTCATTATATTCACAAGAGGAACTTTGCATGGTACTAAACTCTTCTTCAGGACTTTCAATGTGGACCTTCTCTTGGAAGAAGTAGACAGTGGCATGGCTGTTGAACCTGTTTTCTTTTGCTTCTTGCTGCCTTTTTTTCTTGGGTTTACTTGGTCGTTAACATCTTTGGATGGCAGCAATACACATTCAGTCTCTACTACCATGTCTTCAACTGCCAACATCACTGCTTGGATATCATCAGCATTCTCAGATCCTTTGCTCCTTTTAGCAACTTGATTTTTTGGAGTTTCTTTTGTTATATCTTTGACTTCACCTGTTTGTAAATCTTCCACTACCGAAGCATTTCGATATGTTCCAGTCTCATGGTTTCTCTCTGCAACACCAGTGTTGACTTCTGCAACAGATATAACTTGTTCCTCATTAAAAGCTGAATCCACTTTTTGTATATTTCCCATTGACTGAAAATCACTGCTAGTGTTATGCGCATGCATTTCTGATACAGCTACAGTGCGAGGTGGTGTCTGCAATTCCTTTGTCACTGTTTGGTCACTCTCTTTCAACGTTCCTGCTATTGCATTCTTCATGGGTTGATGATCAAGACTGGCCTCGCTTCCTTGTTCACCGGTGATAGTTTCAAAACTACAGTCCATTTCTGTCAGTGATTTATCCTGCACTCTGTCTGACAATGGATACAAAGATGTCTTCTTCGCAATGCCTTCTCTTGTTTCTTCTGCTATATTCTCCTCTGTCTGTACACATTCAGCCCTCTCAGTTGACTTAGCACCCAACAGTACGGCACTATCTATTGCCGCATTATATGTAGCTTTGTCATTATCTGAGTTATCAAGAGTGGGAAGTTCGGATGTAACCTCAACAATTTCTGTTGCAATGGAACACGAACAATCACCATTTCTTTCCTCAGTGCTTACTGCTTGAGCTTCAATTCCCTCTGCTAAAGTCTCATTTCGTTGATGGATTCTTGCAGCATCGTCCCAGATATTACGATCAACTTCAATCTTGACAACACAGTTACTACACTGCAGGGAAACATTACATATTGTGTTAAATTTTAACAGGTAAATTAATTGCCAGACAAGGGACTTCTATGTTAAATTGATATTGCATGAATCAGGAGTGATGAAACATTGCTTTTCAAGTGAAATGTAGCGTGGAATTCCCAAGTTAAGTACTACATTTCCTTGAATAACGTAACTATTTTGAAAGAAAATTTAATCCACTTGAGGAGCCAGGACTACATCAAGAAATTCTGGCATATCTAACGCGCTAACAGGAAAGGGGTCTTGTCGATTTCAGGCTAATAGGCGTTTTTAGCGTATTGTTTATTCCAGCATATGTCTTGGCAACACATGATGGATTGACTAAGGTCTCGCAGTTAAACATGATAGGATGTTGGCAAAGAAATACGATATGGTGCGTGTTACGTCATTAATTGCTGCGAAAACAATGATCAAAATATCCAAATATGGCCTAGTCCATTAGACCCCTTTCTTGTTAATGTGCTACATATACATGCACTGAGCAGCTTTAAAGTTCTTTCTAATGTCCACATTTTCTTACTTCTACATGTATCTCTTGTCTATACTCTCTTCATACTCCCAGCAGCCATAAGACAACTCTCCCCCCCCCCATACATGCCTTTGTTTTC
>JANVCK010241184.1:3884-13884 GCA_026546655.1 Epizoanthus illoricatus | reverse complement strand
CAAACTGCTCAACAGTCGATCTCTCCACTTCATCAGCAAAAACACAAGAAGCTTTGGAACCGTTCATGTGTGCATTCCCAGCTTCGTTTGATAAATCGTCGTCTCTGCTTATTAGTTCTTTTTGGAACCGAACTGAGTTGGTCTTTAAAACAAAATGAGAATCAAAACGTTATCGCGCAAACCTGTTAGAGGAAGTGAATAAATTGGAGGCCAAATTTCCAGCTGCATTGCATTAGCAGTTACTAAAATTCCTTTTTGTGAGCTAGTCTCATTGGCTATGACGCGTATATACATTAATGCATGTATAGTAGTTGACAACGATTCTTATTAAAAATGAATTGGAATACCATGCTGTTGTATATATATTGTACATGCAAACATTTTTAATCGATTTTTTTAAATAAAAATTACCAAAGTTAAACTTATTTTCTACTGTACAAGATACACTTCCTTATATTTCTAATTCACATTTCGCAAACTCAAACAAGAACTTCAAAAGTCATTGAAATCAAAGACGGAACGTTTACGCAGATTAATTACCGTATACTGAATTAAAACTGCAGACAAAATATTTATGTAAAATCCACTAAGCTACCCATGATATATCCGCAATTTTAATCAGAAATAAGGAAATGGAGCTAAAAATAAACTCACGGGGTTATCTGCAACGACTGTTTATATTTGCTGTCTTAATAGCCTTTTTATTTCAATAGATTCAGTCTATTTTATTATCCGGAAAACTCCCGGAAAAAGGTTTCCCCGATGAGGCGCGATGTGAAGAGTTGTCTGCATTAAAAGCCTAATAGTAAATACTGTCTTTTAAGAAGAGCTTTCTGACTAAAAGTAATATACTGTGGCATAAATAAAGATTTTTAGGTTAAGATTATTTACTTGGCGTTGCGTTTCTCCTTCGGCAGTGAGTGCTCAGGTACACGCGAGCAAAGCGGCAATTTGCTCCGCGGTAAACTCATCTAAACTTATGAAACGTTTGTATTATAAATCTTGAGATAATCGCTTATCGCTGAATTTCTGATTTCCGAAAATGTTTACCATCACAGCGAGAAGTGGTGTCCATATTTGTCAAAAGTATATTAGCAAACCAGAAAAAAAACTGAATCGATTAATAGCTTGTACGGCTGTGAGATGTTCTACAAATGTCATGAAATAGATGCAATTTTTAAATTGATTTCATTCAGGCTGGAGCCGACGTTGAAACAACGTTTTGGCAATTCCCAATGCGTCGTTGCATTAAGAAAAGCCACTAACTGCGATCATATATCATACAGCAAAAATATACGATTTGTCTGTTCATGATATATTTTCCGCAGCTATCCTACTAAAATATTGACTACCTTTTAGTTATTTAGACAGATGTTAGACAAATATTTAGTTAGTTTTAGTACCAATGTTGTAAATTCTCTAGCCGAATTAAAATATACATTATTGTAATTCTTAATTAACTAAAAAAGGCCACAGGCCTTTTCAGTCTTTTGTTGTAAAGGGTTTTACCCTCGCTAAACAAAGCTGTTGAGATTAATATTAAAAATTCTAAAATTGGAAGGATTAAGTTTCAGACCTCTTGAAGGCGTAATCGCAAGACTTGTAAGCTTCCTATTGTCAAGAACACGAGAGTTGTGTTTTGAGATAGAAATATAAAAATCATAAAGATCAGAAACTCGTCGTTTGATTCTTGTGCGTTATTCATTTTCATGTCCGCCAATAAAAAATATTCAACCTACCACCCGATTATCGCATTACTGACAGAATATCAGATCATTTGCAATGTCTTTGTAAAAATGAAAATTTCTATATATGAGTGAGGAATGGGTCAATTACAGGGATTGTTCCACAAACGTATCGTTCAGTCACGAGATTGGATGAGTAGCTAGCAATTCCAGTGTCAACCCTTCATCAGCATGGTCAGAGCATTACGACCAATCAAATGTGTCAGCATGGTCAGAGCATTACAACCAATCAGATGCGTCAGCGTGGTCAGAGCATTACGACCAATCAGATGCGTCAGCATGGTCAGAGTATTACGACCAATCAAATGCATCAGCATGGTCAGAGCATTACAACCAATCAGATGTGTCAGCGTGGTCAGAGCACTACGACCAATCAAATGCTTCAGAATGGTTAGGGCATTACGACCAATCAGATGCGTTAGTATGGTCAGAGCATTACAACCAATCAAATGCGTCAGCATGGTCAGAGCATTACGACCAATCAGATGCGTCAGCATGGTCAGAGCATTACGACCAATCAAATGCATCAGCATGGTCAGAGCATTACAACTAATCAGATGTGTCAGCGTGGTCAGAGCATTACGACTAATCAGATGCGTCAGCATGGTCAGAGCATTACGACCAATCAAATGCATCAGCATGGTCAAAGCATTACAACCAATCAGATGTGTCAGCGTGGTCAGAGCACTACGACCAATCAAATGCTTCAGAATGGTCAGAGCATTACGACCAATCAGATGCGTCAGTATGGTCAGAGCATTACGGCCAATCAGATGCGTCAGTATGGTCAGAGCATTACAACCAATCAAATGCGTCAGCATGGTCAAAGCAATACAACTATCAGATGTGCAATTGTGTGCTGCGTGCATTAGTATAGGTAATCACACGGTTTGGAGTGCAAGTTTGGAATAAATCTGCACGAGTGCAAGTGCTGACTTATTCCAAAATTGCACGAACAAACCATGTGATTACTTGTTAATCGTACAGAAAGAAATACTTTGATTAAACGTAACTTTGTTTTTCCTTCTGTGCAATCGTTTTACCTGACCAGCTTGTCGTATTTGTTTTGCCTTTTCCTCATCGAATACTTCTTTAGTCGCTCATAAATTAAATGCTTCTTATCCACTTGTACTCGCCGTTGTGTAGATAATTCTGCTCCATTATTTGCAAATCTTTTCACTGTTTTTTGTCTTGTTTCGTCTCGCTCGCAGTTTGAAACTGGCTTAGCCTCGTTTCTAGGCAGTGAGGTTGTTTCAAAAATCTGCACTCAATTACAAAACTTTGCACTCAGTTTCAAACGAACTGCATTTCTCTCGACCAATCAGAATGTAGATGTTTTTGTTACTGAATGATTACAACCGAAACAAAGCAAGGTATGTCATTTCCGAATTTCGTGAATATCAAAATATAACTGTTAATAAAGCAACTTGCTGAATATTAAAGAGCAATAAAGCATTAGATTGATACACTGGCCACGAGTGCGTGAAGGGACAAGGATAATTCTCTCCTATTCTCTTTGCGGCTTGCTTCGCAGCTCGCGAGCTCCTTCCCCGTGTCTCACCTATCCCATCCACGGATTTAGTGTTAGCTTGCATGGCGTTTCAGTATTCAAAATTATATCATATCAGGTTTTAGTGGATCATTCCCAGTATTTACACAAATCACCTGACTTACCTAGATGAATGTTCTGATAATGAATCTGAAAACCCGTCAAAGGTTGCGTGGAGTTGGATGTATACTGTAGATACAGCGCTGTTCCATTTGACAAGACTGTCTCACCGGTCAGCAGTCCACAGTATCGACTGATTATTGGTGCTGTATCACTAGGTCCGTCGTAAATGGCAAGGTGATCACGTGAGCAATTTTCGGTGTGTTCGAGGTAAAACTGGTCAAAGGTTATCAATATCCCGCTGCTGTTTGTGCTAGGTGTGCGTAATCTCCAGAAGCAGTGCGATTGACCTGAGCCGATGGGTGGCGAGGTTAGAATACCAGCGGTATCATTCAAATCGAGATTGCAACCTGCAAAAGAAAAAGGAACGATTGGCATTTTGTATCATCAGCGTATTACTATTGTTGAAAGAGGACGCTTAATCGTATTTTCATAAATATGGCCAGAAATTGCTTTAATTCGGATTTATATATCTTCAAATAGGAAGAAGACATTGCTAAAAGCAATAAAAGGAAAAAAAAATTAGAATTATTAATAAAAAGTCATAGTAAACGGCCCAAACTGGTTGATCAAATATCGTGATTTGTCAGTGGTGAGCAATCGATTATTTTCCGATGCCGAAAGCCGAGGTAGATAATTGATTTGCGAGACACTGAAAAAATCGTGATAGTTTGTGATAACCGAGCCCAATAATTGTTTTATCATTCAACTGTTTTGAGTTTGTTCAACTTCTTAACAACAACTTTAGTTGGTACGGGAAGCGTACTGGTTGTTCTGGAAAACGAGCCTCCACCATTCACAGGGCTAAAGGTGTCAGTAGTGCGCATGGGCACAATATTGTTTGTAGCAAAGCATCGTGGTAGAATAATGCACATGAGCAAACAATTATTTGCAGGTATTGGCTGTTCAACCAATCAAAACGAGGACAATTTTAAATTGAATGATAATTTAATTTACGGGAATCTTGATTTCTGAACGCCTGGTAATGAAATCAAGTTTGATGACTGGTAATTGTCTACTTCTCTATATGTACTGATTTGTGCCGTCCTGAGCTGTAGCTCAAAGTCATCTGTTCTGTTTTGCTTCTTTGAGTATCTTGTTTTAATCGAATTGAGTTGCTTTAATATTTAATAATGAACTACCACTATTAAACACAAATGAGGTAAAAAACAACGAACAAATTCGTGGTCAAAAGTGTAAAAGCATACCCGATTTCACAGCGCTATATTTGAGTCGGAAACCACGACGAATTTCTTTGGAATTTGTTTTGAAGCGAAGATACAAAGAACTGCCATTGGACTGTAGCCAGTTCCCTATGAGATAACCACAGTATTTGCCCACAAGTTTGGTATGGACTGTATTCCATTGTTCCCAGACCTCCAACGAATCCTTCATACAATCCACGGAGTACTCCAAGTCAAAGTATTGGAACACCAGCGATATTCGCTCGTCAGCGGATGCGGTTATTTGCCATGCGCAATCCGCATTGTTTGGGTAGTCTGGATATGATGGAGACTCAATGTTTCCTGTCAAGTTGGTGAGAGTCTTGTTGCAACCTACAATGTACAGAATACAATTACATAAAGTAATGTCAGTTATTTTTATTAGCTATCTCCGCCCGGCCCCTTTTCAAAGGTATCCTGTCAGTCCCAAATCTAGATAAAGGAGAAAGGTTGTGCACAAGGCCAGCGACTCTCTCACGTAAAAAATCACTGTGTTACAGAAACCGAAACCAGTGAGAACTACATCAGTGGTAACTGGAAGTCCTGGAATAAAGCAGCCAGGCAACTGGGTTGATGACGGATGGCAGCCAAACCCAACTGGGCGCTAATATACAGACAATGGAATTCCTCAAGTCAAAATCCAAACAACGAGTGGGTTGCTGGATTGCAAGATCACTATCACTGAAACTGGTAAACTTGCCCAAGTGTTGAAAGAAATGGAAAACTATGACATCGATCTTCTTGGGGTCAGCCAAGCCAGATGGACAGGAACGGGAAAGAGATAACTTGCCACAGGACACACTATACTGTTTTCTAGAAGGTCGGGTAATCAACACAATGGAGGCGTAGCTATTCTTGTTAACAAGAAACATATAAATTCATTACTTGAATGGAAAGCCATTAGCGATAGGTTACTCGTGGCTAGGTTAAAAAAAGTCAAAGTTTGCAAAGCTAGCTATTTTGACTTGCTACGTGCCAACAGAAGATGCTGCTAAAGAAGAAAAGGATACATATTACGAGCAATTAGAAGAAGCTGCTCAGGCGATCCCAACGTACAACGTTCTACTAATTATTGACGACTTTATAAATGCAAGTGTTGGTTGCGATAACGTTGACAAAGAGAGAAAGAGAGAGATGGGTAAACATGGGTTTAGTACTATGAACAACAATGAAGAAAGAATGGTGGAAATTTGCGAAGAAAATGACCTGGTAGTTGAAGGAACTCTGTTTCAACATAAGGATATACATAAAATCTCCCGATGGAAACACCGTAAGTCGGATTGACCATATTTGCATTAATCAGAAATTGAGAAGATCACTGAAAGACACCAAATCAAGAAGTGGAGCAGATGTCAGGAGCGATCATACCCTGGTGTGTGGAACAGCTGCACTGAAATTGAGAAAAGCTAAACTTGGCAAAGAAAGATTACACCGATTTGATGTTGCAAGATTCATGGAGCCAGAAACCACAAAGGCGTTTCAGTTAGAAATCAAGAATTAAGAAGCGCTTTAGTGCCCTAGAAGATGAACAAGAACTAACCATTGAAGCTTGGGTAATTTCGGTATCTTCTAAAAATAAATGTACCATAATTTACGATAGTTTACTGTGGTACTTCCTCTTAGTTACCACGTGTTTATTATATCTCATGGCAAAACGCATATACTTGAGGCTAGCACCTGATGAAATTCACAACACTTTGATCACGTGGTAAATAAGAGAACAAACCACGGTAAACTGTGGCAGACTTGTCAATTATTCCCCGAAGTGGAGGTGACTGTTGTAGTACCAGATACTGTGAAATACACAGCACGAACGTCACAGTGCTGTGACAGCGATAATAGCGGGCACTAGTGTCACAATGCTGTCGACACCAATGTCACAGTGATGGCAATTGAAAACGCTGTGACAGCAACAACAGTGGACACTAGTGTCACACTGCTGTCGACACCAATGTCGCAGTGATGGCAATTGACAGTGCTGTGACAGCAGTGACAGCGGACACTAGTCTCACACTGCTATCGACACCAATGCCACAGTGATGGCTAGCTACTGCACTATTACAGTGATGTCAATGAAAGTGCTGTGATAGCGATGGGCATTATTATATCGCTGCTGTGACAGTGATAACATATGACAACGGTGTAACAGTAATTTGTGCACGTACCATAAAATCCCGGTTATACTGAAGCCCCCGCCCGATTATAGGCCTATCTGTCTTTAAACAATAAAACCGTACCGTAAAATCCCGGTTATAAGACCCCCGGATATAATATAAACACCTTCAAAGAACACTGTACAACTTTACGGAACAATAAGTTTAATTAGAGCTTTACATTGTTCCGAATACTGAAACGATTTTTCGAGTTTATTGTCACTTTTAAGCAGTTCAGTAATTAAAGGAAAACGTATTTCGACAATGCTGTATGTTAGTTTCAACTCATTTCTTATTAGCTCATTCCGAAATATTTTTTTCATACAACTTATAAGCCCCCCCCCGTTTATAAGCTCACCCCAAACCCCTTACGAACAAGTATAGCCCAGGGCTTATAACTGGAATTTTACGGTATTTGTGTAACATCACTGTAAGATTCCTCCTGTATCGCCATGTGTTATGTGGCATGTAGCTGCCTTGTTCATCCCAGGCATCACTTTATAGTCCTTGTTTCAATAAACAACTAGAGCGCACATAAAGTACTATTTACTGTTTTGTTACATATGAAAATGCGATTAGTCTTGTTTGAGAATGCAATTATACCATCATTAGCCTTTTATACTACTCACTTTCTGCTAGGGTACTGTGAGTAATAAGAAATCGGCGTCCTTGGTTGGTGGAATTAGAGCGAAACCTGATAAGCACTTCATTACTCCTGGACACAACAGCTTCTGGGCGGGAAAAGTCTCCGCAGTATCGGCCAATCAGATTCAAACCATTTGGTGTAGTGTCCAGGACCTCCAGATAATCGGCCGTGCAGTCTGCTGTGTTCTGTAGCGAGACGTAATTGAAGAGCAGCGATACACTGCTGTCATTGGCAACTGTCACTCTCCAGACACAGTACAGATTGTTTGGACAATCCTGGGGGTAGTAAGGAGAACTGATGGTTCCACTCGAGGCACTTACATTGCCACCACATCCTGTCAATCAGTGAAGAAAGAACATTTAACCTAGAACAATTATTCGATTTGGCGTGTTTTCGGCGAGGCGCCTCGTGGACTAATACATACCTCACAGTAAATACCTTCCCATCGAATAACTACATGTTGAAATATTACATAACATATGACTTTTTCCTACCTGAAAAGGAATTAACGGATATGGAAGAAGACATTTGTATAACTGGTTGCGTTGGGGCAATGGCTTCTTGGGTGAGACTTGGGGACAGCGTTGATGCGACGTGTATGCACAGCAATAAGCACACTGCTATCATCTTCGCCATCTGCAAAACTAAATAAATAGTACTTTAGTTATGTTTGCCTCACTTCTTGCATGACGGCTGGTTTAATCTAGTACATAAACCCTATTCAGATTCGGGTGGGAGGAGTAGCCAGAAAATCCCCACACCGCATTCAAACTAATGTAACTTACAAATACATTCACGATAAAATACTGAACCTTTATAACTAATCTGTTTCCATGACAACCATATTTTGAGTGGGAGGTCGGATAAAATTTAACAATTGTCTGCTTCAACTACATTTTCTCATGTTCTTTTGCTTTGACATCGTATTTTTATTAACCAATCATTGAAACAATATTTGAGGCATTTATGACAATTTTCGAATGTCATTAAAAGTAATCTTACAACCTTAATTCTCAAAAGACTGAGAGAATTTCATCTTTTTTGTTACCTGGTTGCCGTGGTAAGAACATGAAGTCAAATATAAATATCAGGGCCAAATCAACCCGTTTTAGGCCCTGTCCACATTATACTAGGTAGGTTTGTGCCGGTATGAAATGCATAGCGGATAGGAATTACTCACTGAAGCCTGGTTTCCATATGATCTGTAAAAAATTAAGAATTGAAACATATTTTTACTTCCATTTTGATTTATGGGATTCGCTTGTCTGCGATCACTCGTATATAAATGGAAACTGCACTTGACTGTGTGCTGCGACACGGCCATCGAAAACGTTCGCCGATCGGACGGCAGAGCGTCGCCGACCGATCATATGGAAACCAGGCTTCAATCGTACACAAAATTGGTAACTACCTTCAAAGATTCAACTCGTTATTTCGATGGCCGGAAAAGCAAAGGATTTATCAGATTGCAAAAATACTTTTGGTTTCTAAAACAAAATATTAGTCAGTTTATCTATCAGCTCAGAAGAAGGCAGAGCATTTCATAATTTCATAGTTAGTGCATGTGTTTCATACATGCATGGTGAATTGCTACACTTTGACCACCTGGCATTTTGCCAATTTTTTAAATTGCCTTTTATAGATGTGGTTCTGGCATGCTTTTAAGTCACGTTGTCTGAATAATAACTCTGAACCAAATATCCGAAAAAAAATTAATAATATGAATTGCTATATCACCACCAGAAGTTTACATAAAAAAAGCTGATACCAAAACAAGTGTTCATCAAAACTGTAAAACTGTCTCGCTGGCATATAAATTCGCCACAGCTAGTCACTCCTGCGAGCAAAATGTGGTGCGGGTCCTCAAACAGCAAGCGGCTGTTTACACGACAAATCCGTACTTTACACGAAAAGAAAAATATTATCCAGATCACTCCACTTTTTATCCAAGTTTTCCCATATTTTACTTTTTAGGACGTGACCGATTACACGCTGCAACGGAACTAAAGCCCAGTTTCATCCGTGTCGTTCCCAAATTCCTTGCCGAACGGCACAGCAAGGTAAAGTATTGTTTACCTGAAAGAAATTATCATAACCGTTCCGGCCCACTTTTTATCCGAGCTGTTCTATTTTTCTCTCGTGTAAAATGGGCTTAAATTGTCCAAGCTTTATATTAAATAGACCATTTGCAGTTTAGTTGCGATAGTTCTGTTGATCCTTGCCAGGGCTTTAAAACTTTGTTTTGTTTCTAGATCGAACAAACAACAGGTAGGTTGTCACATAACAAAGTAAACATTACTAGCAGTACAGCAGGCTAAAACGAGGTGCCAAACGGTCTAATATTGATAATACAATAAAAATCTCACGAATCTCAATTAAATGTTCGCCAAAACCGCTAAAATAACTTACAATTGATTATGCCATATTCTAGTAGAATCTAAGGCAATTGTTATAAATTACCTCAGCCGTGTCAAATGAAAGAGTCGAGTTAATGGCTGGATCTGATATATTGCTATTTTTGTGTGTTTACTTTGTGTGACAACAGTTGCTTTGACAAACACCGC
>JANVCK010241073.1:0-17038 GCA_026546655.1 Epizoanthus illoricatus | reverse complement strand
AATGACACCAATAACAATAAAAATAACAGTAACGTTAATAATAATAATAATAATAATGATGATGATAGTTATAATAATAATGGTAATAATAGTAATGATAAGGCACATATGATAGTAAATCGTGGACTAGGTACGATAGTAACTAGATGACGGACATTTTGACGATTTAAAAACTTCTCATCAATACGAGCTACTGAACTCTGAAGTTGCTAATATGTATTCCGTGTTGATTTGAACTCTGTGTACGACGCCCGCTCCCAGTTAATATATGATACCAAAAAAGCTGTACGCACGAACTTACGGATATTCTTCCTCAGAAGTTTTTAATATATATCTTGACGTACTCAATTACGTATTCTTGTATCCTTTTCACACGAGATGTACTATAATTACATGGCTACCTTATTAGAGGGTCAACCTTTCACTGCATCGATTGTCACCGTTGGGTTTTGAATATTAAAGGTTCCATATGTGTCCCAAGGGGCTTGGACTGACGCGTGGTTTTAGTTAAACCTTCATCTGTTCGAGTTTTGCCCAATATGCGGTTTTTGGAACCAAACCAAAAATTGTTCTTACAAAGTTTTTAGTATGCACGCCTGCTAGGTCCCGTGGCTCCTCTTTTCAGCACAGAATTGTCGTACTAAGTGCTGAGTTTAAAAGAGCTAATACAGGTAAATATTGGTTTGATATAAGCAACATACTGGTCCAACACATGACACCGGTCAACGTGTGCAGCTTTGTCTTCTAGCCGCCATATCAGCACCAGACTGCGAGCCGTCCCTTTATTTTGCTATTTTTTGGCCGAGAAAAGCAAAAGTTTCAATCTGGCCGTGTGGCGTAATTTTGCTGGTCTTAGGAAAAGGTAGAGACGGCTCGCAGTCTATGTAAGCACAGTAATTGCCCGTTTTCGTGAGTCGTGTATTTGTCCCGTTCAAAACGTGCGCAGCTAACGGCAAACGCATCGCTTCTATATAAAGAATGTTTAATTATGTCCTGTTTTGTTGTATGTGATTAATTTCCCAAAGCTAGTTTTATTTCAAACAATATACATATACCGAAGTGTGGTCTTAATTTCGAACTGATATTCAGTGAATTTTTACCGTTGAACCAATTATAGGGAATTTGACCGTTCCGTTCTTAGTGGACTTTTCCCGCCCAATTTTCTTAACATGAGACCGTATTGCAAAAAAAAAAAACAAACAAGAACCAATGATAGAAACTGATATCAGTATTTGGGCAATTGATAACACAAAAACAATCAAGGAAAATGAATTGGTGTAGTAAGAAAGTAAAGTCTGTTCCAATCAAGGACTAAAGAAAACAAAGTGGCATATCAGTGCCGGCGCTTAACTACTTTTAAAGTCCTGATGGTTTTTACCGTGTTCTGATCAATAAAGTTACACGTTACTCCAGTTTCTGTAGCATGAAGCGACTGCGAGTATTACTACTCCCCCTGGATGGGATGCTAGTCCACTGCAGGGTCACCCCCAGCATTTTGTCAAGTTTGTCCCCCAACAATTTGCCAGGTACCCAATGATACACCTGTGGGTGGAGAGAACCAATGCGAAAGCAAATGTCCTGCCCAAGGACATAAAAAGTGACATTAAACATAACGGACAGTCTGGATAGTGCGAGAAAAGTTGTTTAGATCCACAATTACTTGCCGCGTGCGTCAGACTGCCGGAAAAATGGAAAGGCAAATGAAAGTGGTTCCTGGACTCTTTAAAACTGAAGAGTAGCATGAGTAGCCCCCAGTTCGCCTGCTCGGTGATCTGAATATGGCCGGCCATGCTAGCCGGGAGTAAAGTCTGTGCTCCCACTGACCAGACCAGACTTGACAAATGAAAATCACCACTTTCTTTGTTATCTGCTATTCTCTGCATAACTATTCACCATTAACGCGATTTTTTGAAGAAATTCAGTGTAAAATATAAATCTGAGCTGATATCTCACCGCTCTCTCGTTTAAGAAGTAAGTTAGCAGAGTCAAACCTATATCCTTGTTAAAAATGGTCATTCATTCATTCATTCATTCATTCATTCATTCGTTAGTTCGTTCATTCATCCGTCCGTTTATTGATTTATATATTCGTTCGTTCGCCGTCCGACCATTCGTTCGTTCGTCTATTCGGCGTTCATTCCTGTCACCAATCTCTCGTTTATATAGAGTGTATATACGTTAGCTGTACGAATCAAACCTATCTCCTAGATACAACAAATGGTCTTTCTGAAGCATGTGACACGCGACGAACTACTCTGATAGTTGGTGCATGACAAGATGATCCCGATGAGCAAGCTCTATCGAGTCCATCTATATTATTTGACACATGTTTGATGTTATATTGCCCGAATGAACTGTGTTTCCATGGCATAATTATTATGAAAAAGTTGGGAGCTTATCGTAAAGTTACTATATGGAAACCGTCCATGTATGTATACGAAGCGTTGCTTCGCGTCCTTTCTCCTCTGAAGGGGCGATGTTGGCGGAGTGACATCACAGACTGCAAAAGGGCCCCGTCCTTCGCCTGAAATCCGAATCTCGGGGCCATTTTGCAAACAGACAGACAGGCAAGTAGACAGACAGGCACATACGAACATGCAGACACAGAAAGACATGCCAGTTGAAAGGAAAAGGTAAGAAACACTATTACTGATAAACGAAGAAAAAATAAAATACACACACATACGACACACATCACACATCGCACATCGCTCGCACACATAGTGACACACACACACACCGCACACACAAACACCAACGGATCTAAACAGACGAACACAAGGCCAAGATTCTGTCTGGAAAATAACTGAAAAGTATCTTTTAAACGCTGGTGGCGGCCAGAAGATTAAAGTGACGGATGAGGTAAACAGCAGCGACCGCCGAGACAGAGGGCAACACCCGCGACTTTGACTACACGCGGATTCCAACAACCAAAGAACTAACTTGCGTAACGTTGCTTGTATGTCTAACCATTTTGCTAATTTTTGGTTGAAAGAAATTCGGTCAAAAGCAATATCAATTTAGCTTATCGGCAGCAGCTGCAGGAAATGTTAAACTAAGAGTGAGTGCTCAAGAATTATAAGGCCCGAGGGTCACTTTCTACTGTGAAGCGCTTCCAGTACCACAAGACACTACAACTAGAAACCTTTTGTTAAACAAATGGTTCTTCTGGTTGCTAATTGGTGCTATCGCCATAAGAATAACGTTTTAGTTAAACTGTAGTAAGATCTGAGCGTGAATAATTCCAGTCAACGAGAGAGCTCTTATTCTGACAAGACATTTCAGTGAGTCATCACAAGTTTGCATTCAAAATTCAGCCGATTCGATCATGCCGCAAAACCGGCTATCAGCGCTTCAACTGCGCGAAGGTATATCTCAACGGAGATTTTCAGAAAATGGTACTTCAAGTGTTGCAGATTTGTGGCGCCGTGTCTTTCAAAATCTAATTTCTTAAATCCTATCTTTTGAGCGGCAAACCTGTTATGTACCTGAACCAATACGCCTTGCGTAACTGGCGAATGTGAAGTTTAGTTCAGAGTATTTTGACCCTGAGATTGAACTCGACAGAGTCACACTCACAATAGACACAGCCCCCACCGCCACCGGTTTAGTTTTTAATTTTTGCCGAAAACCTGAATTTGTCCAAATTTCATGAGCAAAACACCTTTGTCGGTTGTTTGAGATATAAATCGGAAAAGAGTAATAGAAATTTAGTTTGGATTTGATTTTGTCTTTGCAGAGTTTATCAGGCAGTCGAAAACTGATTTACCACCTGCGGTCTTCACCGGTAAAGGACTCGTATTAAAGTGCAGTCCGTTTGGCAGCATTGTAATCAGTTCCTAGAAGGTTAGTCAGACAAAATATACTAATTTCCTGAAGGTAACTTTGATTCAAACATTTCAGTGCAGCTATTCAGAATACATTAGAAAATATAAAAATATTTAGACTGTATATCAATGTGCACATCCATGATTTTGTAATATCTAAAAAGTTCTTCCTTGTCACAAACATGAATACGCAGTCAGTTCGCCTATTATTCGTGTAAGCATTTAAAGAGAAAAAGAGTATCAACTAAAATTATGTTTTCTGCTATAGGTAAATGTTAAATATAAACTATTTATTGTTTAGTAAATATAATAGTTATTCCTGAGTATCTCATAAATTTATTTGGCTTGTGTGCGCTCTGACGGAGGCGCTGTTTCCCAAATGGAAACCACATTCAATCACACAACTTCATTTTCATAATATTTAATATTACATTATCGCTGATAGTTGAACGGGAAGCCAAAAGCTTCTGAACAATGAATATAAATTATACAGATAAGACAAAATTTATGCCATCTGCGAAACTAAACGATCAAGATTTAGCTAGTTAAAGTATGAAATTGTGTTTTACAATTCTAGTTGATGCTAGACTCACGGTCTTCATGAAAATATAAACAAGTATTTCTACAAGAAAGTATTAATATATAGAAAAATTGTTGTAGTAGACTTGGCCAGGCTGGAGTTTAGCCTATGGAGTATGGGCAAATGCGTGGTTCAGTCTAAAGACGAAGTGTTTTCCCCACAAATTATTGGGGAGTATTGGCATGTCAGTCTTGATTCATGGCGGGCTTGTATTGTGCTGTATTGACTTGCGCGGTGTGATCACAAACCATGCGTGATATTTTCAGACACATGCATTCGTCTTTCGGGAGCGAGAGTTTCTCGGGGCGTCAGGTCAAGAGGTTTATGCCACGAGGTCGTGTATTCTATGGTGAGCTGATAAACATCACCGTGAAGGCTTTCTGTTTTGACTGTACAGAACACGAACCATTTAGAAAACCATTAGGGCACTCCAACAACGAACAGCCGCTTTTGCATATTATTAGTGTACTCTCTGTTCGCGCAAAACTACGCTGGTCTTTTCCAAAACTCACAAAAATACTTCAGCATTCTGTCGTTTATATGCGTGTGTGTGTATGAGGTTAATTTAGTGTGCCACGGTTCATATAATGATATCAGCAACATCTTGATTCTTTTAATACAACGACCACTTAAAGGACTCATATACATAAAAGCAAGCCCGTTTTGTGTTTTCTCGCGATATATATGCTTTTTTGAAAGATGTCGTGTTCCCGAATTTAAACGTGAGTTAGTTTCATTTTACGTGACGATTTCAGCCATTCCGTGAACACACACTTGTTTTTAAGTTTTCACGTGTCAGGTTACGAGACACTGCAAAATTTTTAAGTATTAATAGCGGTTCAAGTGCTGTGTCGACTCCTAAATCCCAAAACAGTTACCCCTCCCGCGAGAATGTGGCAAAAGTTAGTTCCGCTATCTCGCACGCTTGCTATCCTCAACAGCCAAGAAAATATCTGGAAACTTTTCTTGCAGGAGCAACTTCTTACTGTACCGAATGGTGGGTTAGAAAGCCTATAAACATAAATATATTTCCTGATATGGAGGCCAGGCCTGGTTTCCTTTTTCGGATCGCGTGAGGTTAAAAATACATAAGAAGATGATATCAGTGTTTGTTGGTCGAACGTCTTGATATCGCTTTTTATAGCTTATGATACAGAACTGAAATCATGTTTTTTCACCTTTTGCGTGCAGTTTTCAAGAGCCCCCGGATAATCCCGGTATTGCACAACTAGTGAACTACAGCACGAGCATAAACGGTTATATTTAATAGAGACATGAATTTCAAGAGGCTTTGGATTAGACAGACACATATTACCTGAATTTTAGTTGAAGGAGAGCAAGCGACAACTGAAACGAATTTCTTGCCAACTGTATAACATATGCAATTACATTTTGAACAAGTGGTGTTAATCGTAACAGTTTTCAAGGATCTGTTCGTTGTAGCGGCAGCGGCATTGAGGCCTATATTAACAATTCCATGCTAGTTCTGACGTAGCAATTAAGTATCGCATCAACAACAGGTTCGCACGCAAGAACGCTATACAGCCCCAAAAGGAAATTGGAAGGCTCTGCTGCTAACTGAATAATTGAAAATATCCTCCAGCTCAAGCGCTCTAATTTAAGCGGAAAAATTCCTCGGTAAAAGGTTCCATGAAATAGCTAAATACGACAAATTAGGGCCTTTGTACGCGAATCACTGAATTCAGACTCTTTGATTTTTTTCTCTCTCGCAAAATGGCAAAATCAATGCCAAAGAGAGTTTTGATTTCTCCATTATTACTCGTGGGAATAAAAGAGATGTTAGTGAAAAGGATAAATTCTGAACATGTTTACCACCCGTTGTTCGAGGACCGCGTGCCTCGTTAGCCGCAAGCTAGCTTTTATCCCCGCAAACTGCTTTAAAATGGACAGGAAGCGGGTACAGCTTTGTGTAGCTACAAAACGTAAATATTTTGCTTCGCGCTGTCCCAAACCACGCCTCGTGCAATGATGCTTTTTAATTTTTTACAACGCAACAAGCAAAAGCCTCGCTTACCGGAAAACGAGGTAGTATGTGTTGTCTCGAACTGGTCGGAAGTTTACATTCAGCAGCAATCTAAGCCGCAGCACCGAAAAGTGTTTGAATTTGATTTTATCCAACGTTTCGATTTCTCCAAGGAGTGGTGTTGGCATTGCTGGCGACACCGAGTTGTCTAAACTGAAACACCATATTGATTGCAGATTTAAGAAGAAAATAACACTTCCGTTCAAGTACTCATGGTTTAGTCCAATCTTGCGTGAAAGGTCTTGGCGCCTGGTATTGGAAAGAGACATTTGTAAAGTTCACACTTTCGAAATTTAAAACCCGACACACTGGCGCGTGCGGCGACAGTAAAATCTGTCATTTGCTATAGTGCACTTCGAAAGAGCGCTTGAAAGCAAAAGTTCTGTTATTGTTTGAATTTTTAACTAACTAACGGACGGTCAAGCTCCCACAGAAATGATGAAACGGGATTCCGAAAACTGGTTTCCGCTTTCTAGTTTTTATCAATCCGTGTGTGAAATTACTACAGGTGGAGCGGACTCCTGTTTTGTACAAAATGTCAGAAACCCCAGTGTTCGGATACAAAGAGCCTATCAAAATAATTTTACTCAACAGTATCGTTTTATTGATTGCAGGTTATATCACCAGTTCGTCTTTATGTTTATAATTAAATTACGGTGTCACATGAACTGAATCGAGCAGTAAATATTGGAAGCGAAAACCGCGGACTTACTTATTCACGCGCAAAGCAGAAACAATTGCAAAAGTCAATCATTGTATTCCACTCTCTAATTTTCAAGCGGGTGAGATTTAATATCCCTTAACCTTTTAATAAATTTCAGAAAAATCAAATTAACCTCCGAAATGAACTAAAGTGGTGACAGGGTAGAGAAAATTATGTTTTTTGTGCACTCGAAGCACGCGAGAAAGCAAGCAAAAAGAATAAATCTTCTCTTTTACAATTTAATCAAATTCAGTCTGGATTTGTAATGGGTCCATTTATCCGTTACCTGTGCATTGTTAAAAGCGGTTAGCCGTTACTAAGAACTAGTTTCTACAAAGTCGACATGAAGAATAGCAAATGTCAACTGAATTTTCTTTGTTGTCTTTCAGTCTCGCTGTTATTGAAACTCACAGCTCAAACGCCAAATCTTGAATATGTAACGCCAGTCAAATTCGCTTTAAAAATTAAATTCTATAAACAACAAACGCAAACATAAACGTTGTACGAATACCGAACCGAATTTCTTTTAACAGTGTTGTTTTGTATGGAGTACTCTTACGTTTATTCATGAAATGTTCTCGGCAAAAGCGAAAAAGCTAATTGCTCGCTCTCTTAGTTACATTAGAATTCACAACGGTTTACTGAATACTGGTCAGTAATTTACAATTCCATTATGAAGAGAAATAAGTCGAGGTTTTGTTTGCTGAGAAAAATAATTGCCGGCCATCCTGTGACCACTCCTCTTACGGATTAAAGTATCATATGTTTAAATCTGGAGTTGTTAGTTGAAAATTTTCTTCACAGCAAGAGGTAAATTCCTATCGCTAAATTCAGGCGCAGGCGTTCATTACACGCGGAAGAGAAATTTTAGCGCACTCTGGAACAAATCAAGACGTAAATTCAGCATTGTTAACTGTTTGTTGTTTTTTGATTTCTATTGTTCAGCGGTGTTCCACATGATTGCGCTCAAACAAGTGATTGATGGACGCTGTACATTATAAATTAATTAACATTGTTTGCAGCGTAACAATATATCGGCGATCACACCCCTGGCACGGTAGAAGCCCTGGCACACAAACGACGTAACGGTCTGAGGAGCGAGTAAGAGGCTTACACGGACCAACATCAGATATACGATTACATTACAACTTGCGTGCGTTTGACTCGAGCGATAGGCACATACCGACCCGAAGACCTCGGAGGCCAACACACAAACACTCCTGCACTCACAAGAAGCACGAACATTTTCCATCAAAGAACGATTCATTTCTCAGCTTGAATTTCGAAGACTTGTCGTCTTATCAGAGAAAACCATTTACTTTGCGCGACAAGATAAAGAACTCGAGATGCCTAAATCATTTCTGATAAAGAAGAAGAAGGCACGAGTTTCCTTAACAGCTGATGGAGAGCTTCTGGAAAGGAAAGAATCAAGACAAGAATTTCCATACGGTAAGAAAAATTATCTACTGATGTGAATCGAAAACTTTCTTTGCCTGACTTCCAAAGTCCGTAATTTCGCTTGCAGTTTCTTTTTGTATTTCCTGTTGTCTCATATAAATACATGTGAAATACACCGTTATCAAGGCTTGTGACATCGCATTACAGATGTTTTAAAAATTCCACGAACTGTGCAATGTAACGGTCCGGAAATTCTTACTTGTGAGTTATTTGTTGCAGTCTGGCCAACTAATGCCCTGTTCTTTTGGACTGTTGGATTTTTGATTGGGGAAAACAGTTTAGAAGTTGAGAAAGAGAATGTATAGTCCTAACTCCTCAGGGGTTCCGGAGACATGTTTAGAACAATGGGTATATGTTACTATACTCGCGCCGGTAAACTGATCTTTATCTTTGGGCCTTCAAAATCACGATATTAGAATTACAGTTTCCCACACGTAAACTTGAAGCGCACCAACAGCACAAATCACTAGGAATAAACGGAGTTGTCGGCCCGGAGGGAAGCGAAGTCATCGTTTTGGCTACAGAAGAATGGAGTTTGCTAAGGCCGTCATTCGATAGGTGTTTGTACGATGCATATTACCTTAATGTTTATACTGAATACTCACGAAAAGAACGCGGAGCTGGGTCACGAAAATTGATTTTCTTCTGCTGCAGGAAATTAAGCTGTGGAAGTTTCTATGCATTTTGTGTTGTGCTTAATTTCTAGACTTGACAGTTTGTTTTAGTTTGGTTTGTGTTGATACGGTCAAAGAAACGCTTGAGTGTATGGTTGTGTGTCTCGAAGTAATCGCTAAAAAGAATTCAACAATGCATATCAACTCGCAATTCTTATTCAAATTTGCTCTGTGTGGCCCTAAACGACGTCTCACAAAAGCCCTAATGGATAGATCAATTGCAAGACAATAAAACTTTTGTATAACGTTTTAGGTGTACCGCAGGCGAGCACAAAACATAACACAAACTATAGAACCTGTTATGTTATTTCAAGGGCTTAGTCTCTGAGAAATTCGCTTTTCTTTTTTCCTACGATATCTAACTAACCCGTACAACCCCCATTACTTTGTCTTTCTGAGAAGCCAAACTCCAAAAATCAATCAAACTTGTGGTAACAATTAGAGTTAATTTAAATTTATGTAAATTTCGTTCACTGTTAAATGCCATGCTTTTCAATTCGTGGTACTTTTTCTCGTGGTTAGCCGAGTTGACGGTCAAATTGATTCGGAACTGTCAAGTCCTGTCGTGCTTAGATTGATTATTTTAAGAACAAGAGTAGCTAGTCGCTTGCCTGCTCTGTCGGCACGATTCAGTGAATTTTACACTCTTTTTGTTGTTCGGGTCAATAGTGGGTGGAGAAAAAAAATAATACCCCGCGATTTGTTTCGTAACAAGTGCTTTTTCTTTCGACCCTTGGGGATCATTAATGCTATGTGCGAGTCACGGGAAAGGAACAGATGTTTATATCGACTGGCGTCTTTAGTTTCGAAATTGTCACTGCGTCTTGCGTGCGATGGCTTGTTTTCCTGCCTGGAAACCTTGTGAAATATAACAACGCAGCAACATTTCACTGCTCGCGATGAAAATTTTGTTTAACACGACCGAGACAAAACATAAATGTTTTTATGAAGCGAATTTTAATGTTTAAAAGCACCAGAATCATTTCGAGTCCTGATCGATACGGGTTGTCAATCGATCTCAGACACGATGGCTTCCTAGAGAAATTAAGAGACTTAAGAACGTTTACTTTTGGGTCAAATTTAATAGAATTTTAATTTCACGAAACATGGCGGGTGAGGTTTCACTTATTTCTTTTAGTTCTTTTAATTAGCTAAATTTAGGGAGTAGTTTCCCTCAGTTTTAGATCAGTGACTTTGTGGTTTAAATTAATTAAATTACACTTACTGGAGAAGGCTTCCTGCTACGATTGCAAATTCACTGTTTTATGAGATTATATTTTACATGACTTTATGAGGGGTTCTTGATAAATGTGCTTGCCAAAGCAGTCTCAGATTGAAATGTCTACCAACTAAACGCAATATTTCCGATGTATTTTCGTTACTCACCTCCGTACGTCAGAGGTCCTTAACGGTGAAATTGAGACGACCAGATTTTTTTTATCGAACGAAATGAGTAAATATAAATTGAGGAAAGAGCAGAGAATAGAACTAAAAGAGGAAACGATATCATGGTTTCATTTCCTTGGTACAAGTGTGTGGTAGAGATCAAATACAAATGCAAAATGTGTTACAAAAGATAATACATCACAGCTTTTCCCGAACAAAAATCGTTTATTAAGTCTGAACTAATTTCATTCCCCAGTAGTTTTCTCAGCTGGAGTAATCACTAGCGTTTAAACACACGTTTAACTAGCAAGTCGCAAGTGAATAAATAGCGACATTTTGTGCACTGAATTAATCTAGCTACATTTGCTAGAGCTTGATCAATATTTGACTTAGATCTAAGATTGAAAATGAAAAGCACAAAACTCAAATTTGAAGTTGTAATTGCTTTTAGAGACCCATTTGAAAAGAAATCTTTTTGTTAAGAATGTCAGTTCAATTCGATTTAGAACTCGGTTTTACGTAAACTAATTCATATCCTCTTGAGCTCCATTTCGTACATGACATTAAAATTTTAAAATTTTGTTATATCGGTTATTTGACAAAAATCATAAATGACCTCTTTCAGCGTCACTTCCTTGTGTCTTGACGGACATGACTTATTCTTTCATTCACACTTTCGTTAATGTTTTCGGTTTACGTCAAAATTTCATTTTCGACTTTTTGGCGAACAGATATCCCCGCTTTTTAAGGTAGAAAGTTATGTTTGAAGCTATTATCACGACTCATAAAACAGTTTATGAAATATAAATTGTAAACGTATTCATTTAATATTTACTCAAAGGCTAAACACAACGTTCATTTTGTAAGTTCGCAGAAATTATTTCCCACCGATATACATAAAGTCCCGAGTTTCTTTGACAGTTATCAGACCTTTGATGACATTTGGACTCTCGTGTTTGCTCGAGAGAACTTGTCACATTGCAACAGAAAGTAAACGGTAAAGATGACAAGTTTAGCCACAGAAGTTGGCCTCGCCGAGTGATTGCTTGGGAAAAGCTGCTGAACTATTTTCGTTTGTCAAAAGATGAATATAACCATTGTTTCTTTGAAGCGATACTGAAACAAAATACGCTATGACATGAATATATACTCAAGTCAAAACAGGTTGCCTGGATACTTAAAAAAAATTCTCTAGTTTTGGCAATCCTTGTTCGATAAGTCATCGTATTTCTCTATTTGGGGGATTAACTTTTTAATGAAATATAGTTGGTCAAAAAGTCGACCTGTACGCGCTAGCTGACAGAGGAATGTCCAGGAATATCGCCCGAACTCGGAAGTCCAGTCCTTTTCTTTTCATTTGGTACATTAGGGAGTATTCAAGAACAAATCAAATTTCAATTTCCTTTCTGTATAACAGGAGGTTCTTACGCAAGTTGCAGCGGTTGTAAACAAAGTAAACTAAAGTACAGTCATAAACACTAACTTTCTGGATCACAAGCTCGCAGAAATGATGATATGGTTATCAAAGCAACACAAATCAATCATTTTATCTTCCATTTTCTCAGTCCAAAATTCTAAATAGCTCCACTAGATAGCTCGGCCACTATCTCCATACTTTCTATTCAGTGCTTGTAAATTTCGACAATGTAATTCTGTATGATTGTACAAACATCTCGGTTTGACGCTACCTTTGTACTCCTCAGAGTAATAATCGCACTTTCGAAACATCTCTAAAATACCCAAGTTCTACTCTCCTGTTTTGTACTATAAATTGAAATTCAAGAAAGTTTTATTTTTTATATACGAGCATTTAGAGAAGCCCACACGCAAGAGTTTCTGCTTAGTAATCGGCCAAGAGAGAAGATATATTTTGCAGTTTGACTCGCCAAAACGCACCCTCGATTTCTAGTCTAAGAACAATAGGGATCTCGGAAACTTTGTTTTGGTTGTACCATCGACTAACACTTGTTTAAACATATTCTACTTACTTCTGATAACATCTCTATATGGAATCGGACTTTATTGTAAATTTACGCACTGCACGTGTTTATCTCCTTCCAAGTAAAGACACAGAAAAGTGTCGGTAAATTATCTTCAGTTTTAATCTGTGAAATAACCATTTTTGTAGAGCTATGACCGTGCACGCTTTATTTTCCTAGTTGCTTTCTTTATTTTGCCTTCTTCTGATAAGGAAACAAAAATATTTGAGATAACAAAGCTCGGAAGCTCTTCAGTGTTCAAAGGTTTCGGTTTTCTTCTAATTATAGTCAAAGAAAATATCTCTTTTTTCTGAACATTATTTTCAGTTTGTTTCATCTTTTCTTTCCTTATGCTGAGTTCCCAAATTCAGCAGCAAAGCGGTTATATATGTTAGCATGGAGTTTCTCTTATCCGCTTATACTAAGTACAATAAACGAAAACAAAATGTTGGCTTTATAGAACTTTAGATAACCTTATTTGATGAGTTCTATATGTTGATCGCTTTCCTTGTGTTCAAATCCTATTTTCCAACATAATTCCTGGTTTCCCCTCCCAGCTTTTGTCTAATGAGCAAGATATTATGCACGATATGTACAAAGCAAATCAATATACCTTCATACACGTTTCGATACAGTATATATGAACCGCCCTCCCGTTAAGACATTTACCGCGCAACATTTGTATGTACATGTTTTAGCATAATCCTGGTCATGCACAAATTTGAATGATTTCTTCTTTGTTTTCTGCAGAGACGTCTTCGGATTTGGAGGACGATGATACCACCACAGAACACTCCGAGGGTGAAGATCAGTTGAGAGAAGAAAAAACTGAAACTGAAAATGAAAACGATGAAGAAGAAAACCACATGATAGAAGAGTCGGATTATGGTATCCCCTCGCCACGGTCAGAGAGTCCGGAAAGTCCCAGACAAACACGCGAGTATGAAAGTGCATTTCATAAACACAGCGGAAACGCGGCAAAACAAATGAAAGAAAGCTCCGTATCTGGCCATAGCGGGTGCAACGAATGCTGGTGGAACAGCCTTGCTGCTCGTCTGGAATCGCAAAACCTTCCTCCCCCTCCTAAGCTGATCCGAGCGCCAGTAAAGCCCTGCCCCATCCCCCGACGTCTTCACTCCATATTACCGCACAGCTTACAACCGTTGACGAACAACTATGAAATTGGAAATTACCCCCACTACATACCCAGGGCGCCACTACAAATCCAGATACACACTCCCCACACGAATGGGACATATGACATCGAACTCTCCCCCGTGAGTTGCTCGGGGCTTTCACCTTACGGTCACCAAGATTCAAGAAGCCCTTTCTATATCCCGCCCCAAACCGTGCTCAGTCAAATTGAGCGGGCACATAACTCGAGTCTGAAGCAAACTCGAAAGCAAGAATCTGGCCAAAAGGAGGACTGTAAGTATAAATGCGAGATCTGCAATAGCTCCTTCTCCCTGCAGCGGCTTCTAAATCGCCATATGAAGACTCACTCGTTCTACAAACGCTATCAGTGTCAGTTCTGTGGTAAAGGTTTTAACGACACTTTTGACTTAAAACGCCACATCAGAACTCACACGGGAATCAAGCCTTTTAAGTGTGACCATTGCGACAAATCGTTTACACAGCGATGTTCGCTCGAGGCGCATTTGACGCGGGTACATGGAGTCGTTCACAAGTATGGATTCCGTGAAAGAAGATCGAAACTACACGTCTGCGAAGACTGTGGCACTACTTTCAAAGACAACAGCGAATTCATGAAACATGTGGCACAGTTCCACCCTGCCACTGAGAAACTGCTGAGAGCCAGAAAAAACAGTTTTGCAAGCAGGATAAAATTAGTATAAAAGAATCAATTATAAAACAAATGTGCTTTATATAACTGACAAGCACAGAACTTGGGACTATCATAATTTAATCTTTCTCTATAAGATAGGGTTAAATTTTGTCACTAATGAGATAGGAGTTGTAATAGTGAAGCTGTCAAAAAATGACGGTCAGAAAGAAATTAGAGAACGCGGGGTACAGATAGAATTATAGGAAAAAAACCTGCTTGGACATGCAAGGGTTATCAAATTTGGGTATTTTGAGATTAGACTAACTGCTGGCAAGCGCCACTTAAATTTGGCTTGCTATACTGTTGTGTTGAAATCAATTTTTGAGATACATGTGCTAGACTCTTTAATTACCACATGTATTATTAAAGAAGAAACATGTCTTGGCTTCAAGAAAGAAAAAACAACTATACTCTATTGTTTCTATCGAATTTTCCATCTCAGTATAACAAGGTAACGCTGTGGGTGCACATCAAAAACTCAGTAATACATTCCAATACGTTTATATTAGTATTAAACATTTTCATTAAAATGTGCCGGACCATTTTCGTTTGTGGTGTACAAGCAGAGACTGTATGCAAGTAGTTTTGCTTATAGTAACGTAAACTCATGAACAACTTCACTGATGTACAATGAAAGGCATATAATGTTTGACCTGCAAACATATCACAAGGGGTCAATTTTAAACACTGAAGGTTTGATATACCACCAAACGAATCTTTACATCTTTCATCAAGCACTTTAACAAAGTATACTTGGTGGAGCCTTTGCCCCTATTTGTGCGGCATTTTATGTTCAAACAAAGCCCAAGTGTATGAGATGTAAATTCTTTGCGAAATGCTTCTTAATTGAAGTAAAATTGCTTGGCAATTAAGTTGCTGGGTCGTTTGGCAGCTCTTATCTTATCTAGTGTTAGCGAATGAGACATAACAAACACTGCTAAAACTAATCTTTGAAAGTCTAAATTGCGAAGGACTCCGAATCTTCAGCCCACATGTCTCGGGTTTTAAATTTAACCAGTGATATTGATAACACTAATTCATTTTCGATGACTTTGTTTTGAACTTTACTTTCTTCATTTCTAAGACATTTCGAAGATTTTATCAATTCAGGAATCTTGAAATCTCATTTCTTTTGGACATTTCAGTTATAAAAACCGAAACTGTCCGCAATTTCACAAAACATACAGTTAACCGAAAATAACCAGTATATACATTTGCTAGATCTTTTCACTTGTCGTCAGTCTACGTCAGTGACAGATTTATTTTTAAAACGTGATATTCAGCAATTACTGCATCACTTGAATATATTCCAAAGGCCAGGATAGTGCAGAGGCAGGTGAAGATGCGAAAGTAAGGTTATGAAAGGAAAATTATCCTAAATTTGGTCACTTTTTAGCGACACAAAGCTAATTGAAATATCGGCAACTAACAGAACAATCAAAAGCCAGTATATACAGCCAGGAATGTGATCGTTATGAACTCAATTTTGTTGAAATCGCCAAACATTCGCTTCAGTTAACCTTATGACTCGCGTTAAGCAGTGGGAAAATTCCGCTGTTGCTCAAACCATGTTAGTGTGTTAGGAATATTATTTTGGAATACTACGAAAAATTATACTATACATACACTTCAAAATTACTGTGGTAAGTAAATTCTTGTAAAATACAAATCACTTTTGACGACCTTTAACATATCCTTTGGAAATACCCATTGCATGATCCTTCACAAAACAAGGAATTCAAATTTGATTAAGATGTACGATTCCTTAATTGGCTTACTCCTGAAATCAGATTTAATATATCTTATCACCTCATATTATCTTGTTATTATAGTTTTATAGCAGGATAGATAGTTTTCGATTAAAGCTGTTTTATTTAAATTTCTGGTGTATCATATTCTATGAAAATAGATCGAAATACTAGAATGAAACGAGTTGCGAATGCCTAGCGGGCATATTTTAATGTATAATACATTTCAATCTACCATAAGTTTTTTTTTGCTGGTTCTTGTATTTTCATTATAAGTCACGAGTTGGGGATTATCTTGTTTTGTCCAGATCAGCGCCTAATAACCGAATATATTACAGAACATATATTACCAAGGTATAACTTGCTTCTGGCGAAAATATAATAAATTATTAATTCTGGCTCTGTCTCCTAGATCAGCTTTGATGTATTACTATTAGTTCTTCCAGTCGGAGGGGGCGGGGGGCACGCCTTTCCAGGAAACAAGATTATCGCGTGAAAGGCTTTTTACGCTAAGATTTCGTATATCTGGAGTTGACATTATTTAAATGTATCTTTCAAAGAAGCTACTTGTTCGATGAAAAGCTCACTGAAATGGATTGTTTTATTCCCTACGTCACATTAAGGTAGGAGTAAAGGGTCAGGTTCAAAATATTTTATTTCATATTTGGAAACTTGGCTTAGATTTATGAAGTTCCTATTACGTATGGCACAGGTTATTCCACTGGAAACTAGAGAAAACAGCGTTAGAAAATTAAAGATATTGACCTTCTGCCCGGTCACACCATCTTTAAAC
>JANVCK010240962.1:0-17040 GCA_026546655.1 Epizoanthus illoricatus | reverse complement strand
GCGCCTTGTACATGCTTTCGGTTCGACCTCGTGAGCTGTGTCATTCGCAATTCAGCTCAACCGGCTGCAAGGATTGATAATTAGCCCAACACATACTAATACATACTACATACTAACCCCTTTTGGTAAACACTGTAATTATTTGAGAGCGGAAGTGCTTTTCAGCCGAGGTTCCGTTAAACATCTCCAAAACGAGAACGTATAAACATCTGTAAATAAATAAATAAATGAATAAATAAGTAAATACTTCTACTTCTACCTTATTACCTGTCAATGCTTTGGCAGTCTTTTAAAAACATGTGTGTGTGTGTGCGTTGTGTGTTGTGTGTGTGTGGAGGGGCGAGGGCCGAGGTGAATAGAGATTCAATTTTCTCTTTGTTACAGGTAAAAATGGTTTCATACAGACCAGAGTGTTGCGGCTTCCCGAGAGGTACTGGTACTTCAAGTTATATGGTGCAGTAACTCTTCTCACAGCCGTGGTTATCCTCATATCATCCGCGCTATTCAGACAAACCGTGAGAGACATATTCACTTGTATCATCATACAGTCTTTACTGAGGCATGTACGGCAGCCACAAGACGAGCCAGGACCAAAAACAAAGTTCAGGAAAAACGTATAAGATACACAAGCTACAGGAATGTATGTGCAAACAAGTTTTGAGCTTCACATATGTCCATGTATCTCTGTTCATGCATGTGTGGTGTCTCTTGTCTGATAACGTAACCGCAATGCACCTATTATCAATGTTAGGCTGGGGAGAGACGGGGCAAATGTGGAACATTTGAATATTTGGGAGACATTTTGTCGAAATCCCCACCCTGAGGCCAGGTAAACTTTGGTCAATTCAAGCAACTTTGACTGGCTGCACTACAAATATTGGTCAAAATTTGTCAAATAATTGATCCCGGGGCTGGCAAGATTAAACAAATGCCCCACGTCTGGCCAGCCTCCCTCCCCGGGCTTAACATTGATAGGTGCATAACTGTGACCCATGACTGACTCGTGGTCCACGAGCAAGGACAAAATATGGCTTAAAACCCAACTTTTATGGACATACGCACCAATACATTTTTGGCTGCAGTTGTTTTAGAAAAAGTCAAGAATAGGGGACATACCTAGACAAGTGTATTTTGCAAATTGCAAGCAAGAACTGTGAAGCAAGGGCTACTTATTCACATGGGTGATGCCAGGGGAGGGTGGATTCGGGGGGGGCGAACCAACCGTCTTTTCAATTCCCGGAAATGTTCTTTACATTTACATTCAAATTTACATCTTACATTTACTTTTGAAAATAACTTTAAAAACTAACTCTTTGCGACATCAGAAAGTCAAAAATTCCGCTTAACTCTGTGGAAAATACACCTTTGAAAATGTTCCTGTAGAACGTGCACTGGAACACCCCTGTCATTAGCGACAGGATACTGTTGGGGTCCCTGTTGAACCAAGTACATGATAGATGTAACGTCATTAACAGACCATGTTGACAAATCCAAGATGATGGAATGATGACATTACACGACGTGATAATCGAAATTACTAACTGATTGCTGTTTGATTTCTTATGAGCTAACGATTCTAAAGTCTATTCAGTGGATCCTGAATGTTTTGTTTTAGAATTCTTAAGATTTCTAACACAGTCGCTGGAGTTACTTTCTGCGCCAGTTTCCCTTTCATTGCTGGTTCCAGGATCCGTTCTTTGATACAATGAAAATTTGAATAAAACACTTGAATTATCAAGTGAACACTCCTTTCTTAAGGAGAACAGCAGAATTTATACCAAAAGCATTGAAGCATACGATCTCGGCGAGCTGTCCCAAATAGACTCGGAATCTTCCACTTTCAACGTTATTATACCTTCTAAATTCATGATTACCTGTTACGATCAGGTCACATCCATACTAATACGTTTTCAAAAACCCTCCGTTTTCATCGTATATCGAAAACGGATAAAAGGGTTTACGACCACAAGCGTTTTCGACCATCCACACAAGTGGCTGGAAAATGACTACAAAATGATGCGCTTTAATTTCGTTCCCAGGCTCTTCTCGGACATTACCGATATGAGATGCCAGATAGCCAAAGAGGCGCGCAGCACCGAATTGACTATAATCATCTCATATCCAACAAGTGTGAGTGGAATTATTGGTTTATTAACTACCAAGTCAAAACATACTTTTTTCTTTTTAATTTTTGTGTAAACCGAACAGAATTTAGTGTAAACCAAGCAGAATTAAGTGTAAAACAGGAGGATTTTAATGTTTACGTCTGTTTTAAGAAACACTTGTTTTGTTTTGGAAACAGCTGCTTCTCCATATAAGGTCAAACTCATGAATATCACCTGATAACCAGTGAGTACTGGACCAATCAAATTGCGTGAATTCATTAACCATTGGGTTGTATTTAATAAATTTAATTTATTCTCGCTGTGTGGGGCATGCAATATTGTGTTCATTACGGCAGCGTTTTTGAAAACCCCCGTTTTTGCCCGTCCACGCTAATACGACAGACCTCCGTTTTCAAAAATCTCGACTTTGGACAGTGTTTTCAAAAAGCTCTGTTTCACACATAAAGATGTGCGTTTTTGATCGTTCTAGTGTGGAAGATCGGCAAAAACGCATAAAATAGTATGTGTTTTCAAATGAAAACGGATTAGTTTGGACGGGGCATCAGTAGCAACTGCTTATAATACAATACAATACAATGCAGTGCAAAGCAATGCAATGCAATACGATACGATACGATACGATACGATGCAATGCAATGCAATGCAATACATTACATTACAATGCAATGTATTACAATACAATACAATACAATACAATACAATACAGTACGATACAATACAATACAATGCAATGCATTACAATACAATACAGTGCAATAAGTACAATATAATGCAATGCAATGCAATATAATACAATACAGTACGATGCAATACAATACAATACAGTGCTATGCAATACAATATAATACAATACAGTACGATACAATACAATACAATGCCATGCAATACAATACAATGCAATACAGTACGATACAATACAATACAATGCCATGCATTACAATACAATACAATACAATACAGTACGATACAATACAATACAATGCAATGCATTACAATATAATACAATACAGTACAATGCCATGCAATACAATACAATACAATACAGTACGATGCAATACAATACAATGCAATGCATTACAATACAATACAATGCAATAAGTACAATATAATGCAATGCAATACAATACAATAAAGTACGATACAATACAATACAATACAATACAATACAGTGCAGTGCAGTGCAGTGCAATTCAGTGCAGTGCAATACAATACAGTACGATACAATGCAATGCAATACAATACAGTACTTTATTTTGAATACAGTTACAGGTATACGGTTAAGACCCTATCATATAGCTAATTCCAGTACTCAAAATTACAATAACATAAAAGTGGAAAACGCCTCGCGATTTCAACTAAAAAGAACACATAACGATAAGTATTAGATAGGTAAAGCATTACCTGCTGCAAGATACAACGTCTCACATGTGCGTCGTTATTTATTAAATTTTACATTTTTATATTAGAATCACTGCTAACTCAAAGATTTGTAATAGTTTTCTATTAAAGTAACAATAATTTGTTACCGTAGGAGTAGATTTATCTCTTCCAATTGCTCAAATGCAAACGTGGAATTCGATATTAGTGATGCTGAACTTTAACTTTGTATAACGTGATAACGTGTTTGGTCATGATTTGACATACTTTTATATTATGAAAACCAAAGTTAAGTATTTATAAACATTTATAATTTTACAATAGTTATAATAATATATGATAATATTATAATAAATTACACTGTACAGTCCCCTTGTACTTATTTATAAAGGTGTAGATTTGATATCGTAGCCAATGGCCCCCTACAACTGGCATTTTTTATGAACTCCATCTGTCGGCTTTAAAGAGATGTTTAGAAAGGCCAGTTTTATCGGCTTAAACAATCATGTAGCAGAACAATGGATAGAACAATGGATGGAGCAATAGGTAGAACAATAGATAGAACAATAGATAGAACAATAGATGGAACCATAGATAGAACAACAGGTAGAACCATCGATAGAACAATTGATGAACAATAGATAGAATCATAGATAGAACAATAGAACCATAGATAGAACAATTGATAGAACAATAGATAGAACCATAGATGGAGCAATAGATAGAACAATAGAACAATAGATAGAACCATAGATAGAACAATAGGTAGAACAATATAACAATAGAGAGAGCAATAGATAGAACAATAGACAGAACAATAGATAGAAGCATAGATAGAACAATAGATAGAACCATAGATGGAGCAATAGATAGGACAAAAGATAGAACAATAGATAGAACCATAGATAGAACAACAGGTAGCACAATAGATAGAACCATCGATAGAACAATAAGTAGCAAATACTGCTACTGCTACTACTACTACTACTACTACTGCTACTACTACTACTACTATTACTATTACTACTGCTACTACTACTACTGTTACTACTACTACTACTTCTACTGCTACTACTACTACTACTACTACCACTGCTGCTGCTGCTACTGCTGCTTATTCATCTATTGAAGCATGCATATTCTCTGCAAAAAAACATTGATGACCCTCCCCATTTCTACTGCTCAAACCCTCCCCCCCATTTCAGCTGCACAAAAGATGGTGGCCCTCCCCCATTTCGCACAAGGTCTGACCCCAGGAGTCCCCCAAAACGTCGATAAACTGGCTCGGCAGGCAAATCTTCGTTGCCCGACAACCTGCCGTCTTCCATTTCTGTGACAGGCACTCAGGGTGGGATAATTCATGTTTAAAGTCTTGATCGGTTTCGCTTGTGACGTCTGCATTATAGAGTGTCTGGTAGAAGCACACAAGGTCGGATAAAATGGCGAAGTGGACTTTGCAGTACTTCCATCCGACAGAAATATGGTAGTTCTGGAATTGTTTTTCCCATCATTTTAATAAGGCCCGTCAGCATGTGATAGCCGATCAACTCAAAGGCGATCGCGAGGGTGGAAGCTAACGCTTATGGGACTGTGGCTTGGACTACTAAATACTGAAATAGTCCTTGGTACACGTTGAGAGTGGATGATGTATTCGTTAAATTGAATGGGTCTTATTATTCTGCCGCGGGCCCGGTGAGAAGAGCCGCTTCGCTTCCGTCATTTCCGCTTAAGAAGAAAAAGAGTAGGCCTAGGTACTAGAATTTCCCAAGAGACGATAGGCACTTCCGGTTGCGTACAAAAAGTGCGCGGGTTCGGTTTGCATTCGCCGGTAAAAAAGTCTCGTTTCGAACGAGTGACAAATCATTCCGGTTCGAGAAAATGGCGGTTAACGTTTATACCACTGGCAATGCTCCATCTGACAACCTAAGCCGACATAACTTGCTGATATGGGTAAACCAATCCCTCAGTCTCAACATGACGAAAGTGGAACATATGTGTTCAGGTAAGTTTCGTGTGAGCGCTCTAAAAACCGTTTCAGCTAATTCCAGAAGCGGTAGAGTTTATAGACTCAGGCATTTGCAACCTGCCTTTGCTATTTGACATCTTGACCTTAATTAATAGTTATTCAGCAGAAATGGGATCTATTTACAACATGAAGTCGAGTTTTGGTTTCTCCATCTAGACTTGATCAAGCGGTATTCTATCTTGCGATCTCAACTCGAGATTTTGGAGGCGTTCGCCTTCGATCGGCCGCGGTGAAAGCGCAACGAACCTTTGCACCTATAATCCATAGCTAGTCAAACCTAATATGGAACTACTTATTTCCTTGCCCTTGCAATGAATTCGCCGACTCGGGAAATTTTTCAAGACGTCGTCAATGGACTGAACAAAGACGACCCGATGTTTCTGTTGCACAATCTTTCGTTCGTGGCCTCTCTCATCGTGATAATATACATTCTTAGGTCGTTAGTTTGGACATCATCGCAACCGAACAGGCATAATTTGAAGCACTTAAGCCACGTACAAGAGTTCTGTTTCCTCGTAAGTTATTTGTACAGATCTATATGAAAATGAAAACGAAGAACTGATCGCCACTGATGTGGAGTTTATTTTGTGAACGAAAAAGACAAGAAATGTACATTTCAATGTTTTCTTATGATCCAATTACGCGGATTATTGTAAATCGTATATTGAAGCGAATGCAAATTAGGGTATAATTTCTGTAGGAAACCAACAGCTTCATATAGTCTTTATAGAGGAAAATATTGTTTGTACATGGAGCTCGGCGGGGATCGTGAAGACATGTCCGCTCATTGGCTGTCCTTTGACTTTGGTTCTATTATTTATCATGCCATTATCGTTTTTTAAAATTGAATTTTTCAGCATGTACACTCTCACTCCTTACTATCTTAGCGTTAGCATGTATTCACCGATATTGTAGTTGCATCTTTCTTTGAATACATTGTGTGTTTTAAAATACCTATTGCATCATGCTGCAAAAATACCAACTAACCAAGATAATTATTTTATGCACACTCTCAATAAATATATTTTATTTGTTTGTTAAATGTTGACGTTCACCCGACCAACTTTTATATTTTCACATTTATTTGTTTGAAGATATACCAGTAGTTATATAATGCACATACATGAAAATCATACACAGTCTTGCAATTGATCAGTGGACTGGCCCAGGGTAACTTGCAATGTAAAAAGCTAATAAACAAGAGGCTGTTTGCAGCCTTAAACTTGGGCCTAATTTTTGCTTCCACCACCCCTCTTATGATAAGTATCAATACCTCACTGTACTTCCATTTTGTTGCCAAAAACTGAATAAAACAGATTATGTATCACATGTTTCTATAGCCTGCGAAGCAAGCACAAAGTGGAGGGGAGGGGGATGAAGAAAAAAGGGGAAAAGAACAGGGGGGAATGTTTTTTTCTTTCTTCTGTTGTTTGTTACCTTGGTTTTCAAGTACTGGCCCCCTTGGGAGCAACATTTTTCTCAGGTACCCCAGTTCTAATTTTTCAAACATTCTTTTACACTCCAATATACATGCAACAAAACAGCTAATCCAACATTCTTTGTTCATTAGACATTTATACTGAAATGATCAGGGAATTCCCTTTATCCGGTTCATTATCATTTTAAAGTAAATCTTTTTGAGGGGGGGCTTGTTAAATTGAAGGTCTTTTGAAGGTGGAACTTTATACTGGAGAGGGCCTTGATATGGGAATGAGATAAATAGAGAACATACTGCAGTATTAGTTCTGGAAAACTTTTGATATTCTTTCAGTGATTTGGCCATCCTCTCCCCATTTTATTTTGTCCACACCAAGATGTAAGATCAAGGATAGCAATGTAGGTTCATTTTCACAAAAAATGGTATATTATAAAATTAATATTTACAACTATCAAACAGTAGTACATGATCACACAAGTACTAGACTTTTTGTGTGGCCGAGTCAATTTCAATATACTTTAATGATGAGAAATGGAAAAACAAAGTTGGGAAGGCCTTTGAAATATATCCAGTTTTCTTCAGCTAAGGACACCAAAATAAGAGTATTTTAAAAGACCTCGCCCAAATATTTACTTTTGCGCGGACTAAAGGACTGGGCACAATATTCCTGAGCAAGAATCGAGCCAAAATGGCGGTAAACGTGTTTGCCACGAGCTCTTCGGCCGACAATTTGAGTCGAAATGATATGCTGATGTGGGTGAACGAATCTTTACAGTTAACTTATAACAAAGTAGAACAATTATGTTCGGGTAAGGATGATTTGAAGCACTTGTTCTTAAGTTATTGTTTGTTTTCTGTCACCATTCACTCCGTAGAGGATTGAGTTGAATGAAAGTGCTGATTGCTCTGAAATCGCACTAAAAGTTTCTGTTTTTGTTTTGTAGGTGCTGCATATTGTCAGTTTATGGACATGCTTTTTGAAAGTAAGTTTGTAGTTTCTGCTTTTATTTGTTGGAATTTATTATTTCTTTTACTAGATAGCTCTATTTGCATTTGTTTTTTTGTCAGTCGAGCGAGTTATGTTCTACCTACTTCAGATTTCAGTTCCCCTTCCGCTATACTTCCTCCGAACTCGATTCGGTTTTATATATATTTACTACAGTCATATTAATTTTGCTATTTCAGACTGTGTGCCAATGAAGAAAGTCAAGTTTGGTGCAAAATTGGAACATGAATATATCAACAATTTCAAGATACTGCAGAGTTCTTTCAAGAAGTGCGGAGTTGAGAAGGTGAGTTTCTCATCCGTCAATTGTTATTAAGAGCCGAAACCAGTTTTACTACCATGTATGTAGAATTATCTATTGTTTTTCACCCTGCGGGGTATTTCTGCAGAAGCATAATTTAACCTCAAGTTTCTCTGATTTTTCAGTTTTCTTTATAAAACTATTGAAACCTTTTTGATAGTACTAATTTGAGAAACTGACGTATTAAACTATTTTGAGACGAAGTCGATGTCAATACATTGATTTCATCTTTGTGTTTACAACTGTTTCGTTCGCGTTCGATTCTGTAGTGGATTTGGGCAAGGATTAAATAGATTTGCTTGACCGCTTCACTGCTATAGAAATTGTGATCTTTGCGCCATGTTTGGTCTATATTGGTCTACTCAATTCCAGCACTATTCAAGTTTAATTTTCTTTGTCGACGCCCCACGCTACCTCGAGAGTCATTCATTCATCGATAAATTATATTTTGTTTAGATCGTCTCTTTTTGCAAGTTTTTAATAGTTGTTGTTGATCTTAATACTTTTGAGTAAAATAACGTTCTATAACTTGCCACAGAACCAATACATTGTGGTTTACCTGCGAATAAGTGTCAAAGAAATCAATTCGAATTGCATACAGCCAGACTGATCTCGCTTAACATATTTTTAATTTGATAATTGTCGATTAAAATAGAACAAATTTGTGTACTTTATATGTACAGAAACGTGGCTTGATATAATGTTTTTTTTGAGAAAAGCTTTGGAGTGTCTAATACTGCCTCAATAATGTGAGTGTCTCTTATTAAACCAAACAGTTTAGAATTAGATTGACAACCTTTTTAGGGGTTGTATGTGCCACTCAAAGAAGCTTTCAGTTTCTCGTTGTTCAATATGTAACAGTCCTGTCCAACAATAAGATGCAATAGTCCGTAGTTTTGTAACTACAGTTTTACCATTCACTTCAAATTCAGAAATAGAGGTTTCTAAACTGTAACAAGAAGATCACTATTGATATCACATGAAAAGGCCATATTTAAGCTCACAAAAATTTAGGCAAATTTAGCTACATGAAGCATCTATAGACAGTGTGTTTTAACCCCCTTCATATTTTTTGCATGTTTTTAATGGCTAAGGCACATTTAAGTCAGAGCTACACATAGATGGTACGATAGTGAAGCAGAGTGCATTCGGCACAGTGGCTCAGATCATGCAGATAAATCCAAATACGATGTATTTTAATTGGTACTAATTACTTGTGGGTGTTGTAAACTTTGCCCTACTTTGACCATGTCATCAGGTGTTTCAGTGCAGATATGTGAGCTTGGCATCAGACTTGTGCTGAATTATGGCATAGTCTAAATATTCCCAAGACTAAAAGTGAAGCACTTTGGACAAAACTAAGACAGTACAGACACCTGTTTGCTATATATTGACTTGCATTCACAATTCTGTAAATTTTTATTGTTTTGTCACAGTCATTGTTTTAATGTATTCCAGTTAAGTATTGCCTGCAGTTTGATATACATACATGTATGAATGTTTAAAGCATATTCTTTGTTTAGTTTATATTTCATGAACCCTTCATTGGCATCTATCTTCTCTTTTATATGCAGTGCCCATTTTAACAATAAAGTTTGTTTCTTTTGTGTCATGCCCAGGTAATCCCAGTGGAAAAACTTGTGAAAGGAAGATTTCAAGACAACTTTGAGTTTTTACAGTGGTTCAAGAAATTTTTTGATGCTAACTACAGTGGCCAGGCTTATGATGCAGTGGCAGCCAGACATGGTCAGACTGACTCCGATATACATGTTGTGAAGAGAAAGCCAGCTGGTATGGCATCCAATGGTGCTGCACCCACCGGTCAGTCTGGAGTTTTTCTTTTTAACCCATATAACTGGTCCACAAAGTGATGGAAAGTTAGGGAATTTGAAAATGCACTTTCAAGGCCTGGAAAAAATTGTGGAATTTCATGTTATAGAAAAGTTATGGAATTTCATATTTGTTGCCCAAACTGATTGTGGCTGTTTAGCAGTGTAAAGCAGTTGTCACAAAAATAAAATGTGGCTGAAAAAAGCCACGTATAACAGCTATTGCACACTGCTCTAGCACCTTTTAAGTCATGGAAAAGTCATGGTATTCCATCCTCAATTTTCTATGTGAACACTGTACTGAAACCTGTTGTGCAGGTGTAACAAGTAAATGTTGTAAATATTATGGGTGGAGCACACAGTGTTATGTCTGTTATAAAAGTTATTGAGAGCCCAGAGTCTCTCTAAATTGCAAACTGTTTCACTTCCAAACCCTTTCTCTGACGTACAAATATAGAAGACAAGATTCACACTGCTCTTGGAATTCCTTGCCGTTCCCCCCCCTCCCCCCAGAGCTTTTCAGTACAGGTATACGTGGATCAGAGAGAGATCAAACTGAAAGCATTGGAAGGTACCGCTGGGCTTCTCCTCAGATGTTATCTGACAACTCCAGGGAAGCAGTGTAGATTTGTTTGGTGTGAGGTAGCCTGTAGCCTGGTTTCTAAATGGGGGGGTGTCATGCTGAATGTGTGACTTTCTAGGTGGGTCTGGGGGCATGCTCTCCCAGGAAATGTTTGAATAATTGGCTCTCTGAGATGCTATTTCGGGCATTTTGATAGGTATACTCTCAGTTGACGAAGGCACACTTACAATATGGATCACAGTATGATGACCCATGTTTTGTGACTATTGTGCTTGATGCAAAAATAAATATATAATTATTTTGAAACAATTTCAATTTGAATACTGTGGTATATTATTGCTGTGTGTTTAAGAAAAACATGCACACCAGCTAGGTTTCTAAACTGTCGCCACTAACATCACTCCAAAGTGACAACCACTTGCTCCACAAATTAGCTGTTGGCCTTTCCCAGGTGGACCTCGGCACCGAGTGGGAGGTGTTTGTCCAAATCCCCTGACCCCCCAGCCTACGGCAGGGCTCAAAATAACGGCCGGTCAACGAACAATGACCGGCCAGAATGGCCTTATGACCGGACAAAACCTTCCACATGCCAGCTTTAGGTCAACGTGACTGGCCACATGCCAACATGACCAGCCACCTTCCAGAAATTATTTTGAGGCCTGTACGGGCCAGGGGAGGGATGTATAAGACATGTATGTACCTGTAAATACTGCTGTTTCACATATACTGATGGTATTGTCACTGTTAGGAATGCGAGGTCCCTCTGCCAAGTCTTCAGGAGTGGCAAGCAGGGCTGTGTCGAAGCCTGCGCCGTCACGGACAGCTGCCCCTGCACGAGGAGGAGGGGGTGGAGGAGCCGGTGAAAAGGACGCACAGATTAGGGAGCTTGGGTCACAGGTTTGTGTCCTGACATATGATAGTTATGCTCCTATCAAATGAATGTAAATCCCAAATGGGGGAGGGAGGGGTGGGCAGTGAGACAGCTGCACAGACAGCTGCCCCTCCATGAGGAGGAGGGGGTGGAGGAGCTGGTGAAAGGATGCACAGATTAGGGAGCTTGGGGGACAGGTTTGTGTGCTGACATATGATCATTATGCACCTATCAATGTAAATCCCAAGGGGGGAGAGGGTGGTGGACAGGGGTCAGTGGGTAGGGGTGGTGGGCAGAGGATTTGAATCAAAATATAAAAAGTAGTCAAATTCCCAAGGGTAGAGCAAGAGATTCTTGTCCTATCAGGTCAAATCTATACCAAAATACATACTAAAAAGTACCCAGATATTGATTTCAATGTTAAATTCCCCACCCATGGGAGAGGAATTTTGTCAAATCCTGCTGATTGCCTGCTTCATCCTGGGGTTTACAGTGATAGGTGCATTATAATTAACCACCTTCACTCAATAATGCATTTTCCCTCCAACTACAATATTCTTGTAATTGTACCTGAAATTGACAGAATACATGTATGTATAATTTATAGTCAACTGACTGGGAATTCTAAGGCAAAGAGAAGCTGTTTTGTGATACTCAGAGTAGACAAATTGACTGTGGGTAACTAGGAAATTTACAACTCTTGGACTGTGAGATATGAACAACACCAAACACTTCGACTCTTCAAGAGATGCATAACAAATAATAGCCATGTCATGGGTTTTGTGAAATGGTTCAGAATGGTTCAGACTTGGTGGAGTTTCCTTATAATTGCTTTTGTTTTTGACTACTGTTTATATACATCCCAGAAACCCTGTGGGTAAATATACTTGTAGGTGTACAAATGCATTTTGTTTTTTTTCTTGCAGGTAGCAGAACTAAAGCTTACGATTGATGGCCTGGAAAAGGAGCGAGATTTCTATTTTGGAAAACTACGAGACATAGAAATGTATTGTCAGGAGCACGAAAATGATGAAGGATTGTCGTCACAAGATGTTTTCAAGAATGTATTAGGCACTCTTTATGCGACAGATGTAAGTTAATATATCCACCTTATTGACACTACATTGCATTTTAAATTCTCCTTACTTGCCTACATACAATGCTTACAAGTCTGGTAGGGAGAATGTGATGTCTATAGTGCCGGTAAGCCCTGTTATATGAACCTTGCATAAGTTGAAATTGATCTTATGTGCAATCATGTGTCACACAGTGCACTAGTAAGTGCCTGAGATCACTGCTGGATTGTCAAAATTTGTTTGTGCCTTTCTCATTAATATTTGGTTTCAAAAGGTAAGGAACAGTCCCTTCTAAACTGTATTACCTGTAAGGCTGTCAGCCATCAGAGAGTTACATTCCGACCTTTGAAGGCTTCAATAGGTCTTGCATAATTAATAGTATATTGTGCATGTTACATCAACCAGTCATGTTTCATCACCCAAGCCTTGTTCACATGTACAATTCCTTGCAACATTTTGTACAATTTCACACAATTTTATCATTGATATTCTGTTTAATTTTCTGCTTTTGGAATTCATATATGAGAAAATTCACAGGTTGCAGTTCAGATGCAAGACTTGGAGGTGAAATTAGCTTGTCTGATGTAGAAATACCATAAAATCCCACTTATAAGGCCTTGCTTTATATACAAGTTATGAGTATAAGCAATGGTCACATCAACTTGAAGACTTTACATTTTTAGAGATGTTGTGAATTCCCAGGCGGTGTGCATCCAATAACCGCAAATCATTGTGGGTAATTCACTGAGATCTCTCATTCCGCTTCCTGTCTTCATGGAGCGAGGATCAATTGTGCACTTCAGTCGGTAGATGGGAGCATTTTTATGTTGTGTCAATTGATACCAACTTTTTCTTGTGGTATACAAGTACTTTTATGTCATGGATTGTTTATATCAGTTGTTCCTACTGTAATCTCATTTGCACATGTGTGTGTGTACGTGCATGTGTGCATAGATGTATGCCTATTTGTGTGGATAACATTTTCTCTGTGAATCACTCTTACTGTCAATACAGCTGTAAAATTACACTGTATAACTGCACTAGTTACGTGTGTTTGCATGCAGCATAATTAAATTTTGTGAAATCTTTCATCTATTGGAATCATACACTCAAATAATTATTACTATTGTTACCCATAATGTAGTTCTTTTTCATTACTTTTTTGGAGCTTTTACGTTATTTTTCATTAATATTTTGCTTTACCAAGCTGAAATCACTGATTGCTTTTTTTTATTTTCAACTTCTTTGGTCAACTCTGTTCTTTGTTCATGCTTTTTCTCTTGTGTCCAGTTTCAAGGCCACACCAAGTTCACAGTAGTAGTGCCAAGGCTTTCTTCACATGAATTGTTATTGACTTTTATTTCCTTTCTGAAGCACAGTTTAGTATCAAACACTGTTATTGAATTTTCAAAATAATTTAATCAAGAGTGAAGCATTATTTCAACAGAAGAAAGAGCTGTTAGTATATGATTGTTAACATTTGTTGGTTGTTATCCTTAGCCCAGGATGGAAGTGTTATTGGTCAGATTGAAATTATAGAAGAGAAACTGTCTTTGTGAGAGTTGTAGACTGTGCTACAATCAATAGTACATGTAAATTAATGGGATTTTTCTATTTAGCCCCAAGACAAATCTGAAAGTTTGGATTTGGAGCAGGTATTTCTCAACACATCTTTTTGATACACAAATATGCATGCATGATATTTGTAGGTGGCATACGTGCTCTCATGTTTATATTTAAACTGCTTCCTTGTAGCATAACACACTTGGTGTGGCCTTTGTGATGCCTGTGAAATACGTAGAAGATCCCCTCACAAAAAGATTAACTGAGCATGAAGAACAAGAAAAGTTCTTTTATATTCACTGTTGACAGAGTAATGTTGGCAGACAGATCTTGTTGTGGCAGTGTACTGGGCAATAAAGTACATATTGGTTTCACAAAAATCACAAAAAATGAAGAGTTGCCATTGGAGAGTCCATAGTATTTTTTTGAAAGCAACAATACAATTAGGATTGCATGCCATCAATGTGTTGCTCACCACCAGTAACCACAATCCACAAAAAAAGTCAGTAGACATCACTCATGGTCATTAGACACTCACCATCATGTTTTGGATTATTAACATGAAAATTTAAAGGAATCCTGAAGTGAAAATACTTTGCTGGCAAATAAAGGAACTTGTTCCACTGAATTACTCTATGACGTTTTTGGGGTCCAAAACCATAACACCAAGAACAAAGCAAAAATGTTTTCCCTATTTTTGCACTTCGACAATCAGGGGCCTGCCATCTTGGATTATGATGTCAATGAGTTGCCATTTCGAGGCCCAGGCCATGGATGGTCAGACAGGTGACAATAAAAACAAGATGGTGAGGGGCCTGGGAATGGTTAATCCAAGATGGGAGGCCCATGAGTGTTGAAGTTCAAAAATAGAGAAACATTTTCGCTCTGTTCTTGTTTGTATGGTTTTGGATCCCAAAAACCTCAGAGTAAAATGGAACAAGTTCTTTCATTTTTGCCAGCAAAGTATTTTTCACATCAGGATTCCTCTAATAAAGATTAATTTATGTATGGAAAACAGACAAAGTTAGGAATTTTAGACAGTATGCAAATGCATTTGAAGTCACCAATTTTAATCTTTCAGCTCAAACTAAAGCCATATTCACAAACATAGGTCATATTGTGTTAGAAAAAGTGGCAAAGCATGTATGGAATAAATTAGTTTTCTTCTCTATCACGACTATGCTTGTGATATTTTATTGTAACATAACCAAATATCCCTGTTTATAAAGTAACAATTGAACAACTGAACATATGTAAAATAATATTGTGTAATGATATGCTGTAAACTGCTGATATTAAGCCCCCCCCCCAATAACAAGCCCCGCCCTAAAAAAATAAATTTAAACCCAAAGATTTCACATGCAAAATTAATGCACATGTGTTACTTACCAACCCTTTTCAAGACAAGAAGTTCCCTTCAAAGATAAGCCCCCTTTGGATATACGTGCCTCCCTGTCCCAATAATAGGCCCAAGAAATGGCCTTTTGATCAAAATAAGTGTTGTGCTTATCAGAAATTTACAGTAATAATCTACTAAGATAAATGATATTTAAATTGAAGATCATGATTTGAAGTATCATATCGAGCCCACTTGAATCAAGCCAAGCCATGCCCAATACTAGTAACAAAGTTAAATTGAATCATATAAAGGTGCCACATAGTGCAGTTTCTTGCCATCACTTGTGCACTGCAGGAAACTTGCATTTGTTATTTTGTGAACTGTAAACCACATTATTGCACATAATTCACCTTTGTAAAACTAAATGATAAGATATAACTTAAAGTGATCACTTTGTGTTTGTCCATTGCATGGTTGGTTGGGTGTCTTTTGTTGCATGTACATTAATATATCACTGATCATCATCTTGTTAACAGTCGTCTTGCCAATAATAATAATAATAATAATAATAATAATATAATAATATAATAATATAATAACAATAATAATAATAACATGGAATAATTACTATAATAATTATTGTGCCAATGTTGAAGTCCTTCTTTGTCTTTACATTTGGTCATCTGTGTGTGTTTCTGTCTTTTTGTCTGTGTGTATGTCTTTGTGTGTGTCCATTTATATATATGTGCACATGTATGTCTCGTACATGTACATTTTGTGTTGCTGACTCACCCCTCCCATGTATCCACCTGGGGTTTTGCATTTTCATTTATTAATATGTTTTTGCTTTGACGGTGCACCTTGTTTTTGTGCTCATTTGTGAAATGCCTAACAAAACTAACGTTTTGTCTCATATAAAACGTATTTGTCAGAACTAAATAATGAAATTTATGTTATGAAATTCTCATTTTTAGTGTTAGTCTGTGAAATACAGACATGTTAAACTTGGAATGTGTGCTTTTGTAAATAGTTTATACCTAAGAGAGGGGGTACGTAATGTTATAGATATAAAATAATCTAGCCCTTATAAATTGTTTAAACTGTTCAAAATCCTACATCAAATGTTTAAAAGCAACCTCGTCCCCAGGGTCTTCTCGGTATTCAATATGGCCATTGTCTGAAAGAAGACCCTAGCAAACAGTAGATCACGTGATCCCAAATTATTGTTAATTAATTCAAAATGGAAGCTACTGTGTACCCGTAGGCCCTGGGCCCATTCAATTCAGTACTAATTGAACGGGAATGAACACGGTCATTTCCGGATCTATGCATTAAATTACACTCATATAATATTGTAAAAAAATATTATACTGCTCAAACACTCAGTTGTTTTTATTTATAAAGCCACAGAAATCAAATACAACTGATAATCAGTGGTCGCCGTTGACATGAGTTTATTTGTGTAGAACTACAGATGAAATGATGGCAAAATGTATAAAATTAAC
>JANVCK010240851.1:0-17069 GCA_026546655.1 Epizoanthus illoricatus | reverse complement strand
CTGATGTATATCAATTTCAAATATGTTAGCGGAGTAAACAAAACAGATTAATAAATCAGACCTAACATTCTTGAAATTGGAATGTTGGCCAGCACCAACAGAAAGGACTATGTCAATAAACAAAAAAATGTTTGTAAATAATATTACCATTGAATTTGACCATATTTGGAGGTGGTGGTGGTGGTGGTGGGATGGGAGATATGATTGTGATGTCCACAAATAGGATGGCAATCTTGTATGCTGCATTTACAAAATGTATGTATAATTTATGTAATTTATGTTGGTCATGGACTTGTTGTACCGCAAAACTTTATCAACTTACTGTTGTTCAAATCTTCTGTACCTTTCAACTTGGCTTCCTCACAAAAGGAGTTCAACACCGCCTTGCCATCGTTCTCATCATCCAGAATCTTGATTTTCTGTTTCATCAAATTAAAACAAACACTTGCATCAAAAATCACTATAATCATGACTGAAGACAAATAACTGTAAGCTTTTGAATGTCTTTAACACTTTCATCTCAAAACTAAAACCAAATTTGCCTGTAGGGCATGATGGAATTTTAGATCTGGGATGATGAGATTCACTCCCCGGGAGGGAGGGGAGGGGGTTACTACTTTAAGGCTATACCTTCTGGTATGTGCTGGAACAGGGTATAGAAATTGCAGAGTTTTAACCCAAGGCCTGTAGATTTAAAAAAATTCAGAAACTAATCTAAGCCTGGTTTCCATATGATTGCTAGGATCACTAGCAGTCACATGGAAACACTTTGTAGCAATTCCAGCGATCCTCAACAATAATACTGATTCCAATCACTGAGATAATCCTGAGATGGAATTAGAGACTAACTCAGCGATGTAGCAGATTTTTGCTAAAGCAGTTGAGCTGGTCCATGTTGGATTTAAGGGGTTCCACAAATTCTTTGAGCGCCAAAGGCACAAATTTCTTGGAGGGGTCTGGGGACATGCACTCCTGGGAAAATTTTTGGAAATTCAACTTAAAATGGTCCCTTTTAACATGTTTGATCACCAAACTGATATAGTAACCACTTGTATATCTGTGTTAAATTCAGCAAAGAAAAACATGTAATAATACCTCAAGGTTATTATTATTAGTGGCAACTAATTTTAACAAATTCTTTTCCCTGGGATTTAGTGACTATTAAATTTAGTAATTTCTTTAGTTTTTAGGAAAGAAAGAGTATTAAAAAATTTGAAAGACTGTTGAAAAAATTATATTTGGCGATACTTGATTTAGTGATTCCTTATGAACTCACTAAAATCACTAAATTTAGAAGCCACAAATAGTAACTTTAAGATGCTGTCTTACCTGCTCATCCTCTTCTTCAGGAAATGGTTCCAGATTCTTCTTCACTATTTCATGGTCATCGACATGGATGAATCTCAAGAAATCTTGATGGATTACACTAGCCTGCAAAAACAACATGCTGTTAGTACTGATACCAAAAGTGCAATTGTTTTAATACTAACTGTAGATATCCTGAAATCACTTGCCTGTCATTACAGATAATGAATGAAACAAATCAAGAATACTATACTGTAGTACGTTCTTGATCTTTTATATGATCTAAATTTAGCTGTTTAGTAGATTTTTTAATGTGTCGTACTCCTTAGGTGCTCCTCAAATATTACTAACAGAGATCTATAATAATTACTGTACCTGTGAAAGTCCTAAATAGTCCTGAACTGTCTCAGATGCATAGAATAATTCGCAATCTTGGGTCAGGACAATGACAAAACCATCGAGTGCCTGCAAATAAATAAATAACAAAAGATCGAAAACTCTTCAAATCAATTCAAATCCTCTCCTTTCAAATGCTTCAGCTACAAACAATTATACTTTAGAGTAAATCCTAAATACTTCCATGATGCGGAAAGCACAAGTGACAGTTTAAACAGCTTACTTCAAGCAACAGTTTTGAGTATAAACCATTTCCTTCAACTGCTGAATAGTCTGACTTAGAAGAAGGTGATCTTCCACCATTTCCATTTTCTCTCAACTGTTGCCCTGAAGATGAAAAAGCCAAGGAAAATATCAGTACTATATATTGACCAAAACAACCTAAAAAGAACTCCACAGCCAAATTCGTCCGCCATCTTGAATGAAATCACCATTAGTTCCCAACTCCCTCTCATGGTAATCACGTGACCCCGTCAAATTTCCCGCTCAAAACCACGCAGAGGACGCCAGGACGTTGGGCAGTCACGAAATGTTTGCAAAAGTTTTTAAAATTTGAAGTGCTTTATAAGTTCAGAAAGTTCTTTCAAAAACTGGATTCATCTATCTTACAAAGAAGGCCATCACACTGGAAGTTCCCAAAGTTCAGAGGTGGTATGTATAAGTTCAGAAAGACAAAGTTCTTTCAAAAACTGGATTCATAAATTTATCTTACAAAGAAGGCCATCACACTGGAAGTTCCCAAAGTTCTGAGAGTGAGGTGGTATGTATAAGTTCAGAAAGTTCTTTCAAAAACTGAATTCATTTATCTTACAAAGAAGGCCATCACACTCAGACCCCAAAGTTCTGAGGTGGCATGTAAGTTCTTTTACTATCTAATTTTTGATCAACGGAGTTGGGATCACGGCAGTTCATTGAAGAAATGGATATCTTGCATAATCACTATAGTTTTCAAATGGAAATTAAAATTTTGACAACCAATAACTTTATTGTTTTCATTCATACCTAAATCATTTTGACTTTACTTTCAAATTTTATGGAACTCTTGAATTCTTCAATTTTGAGAAACAACTAGTGCAATGCTACTCCACATAAATGGTTATGCCCCCCAAGGGGGTATGGTAGTTTTTAGGGGTTGAAAATTAGCCATCTGGTAATTTTAGGGGTTTGCTTTGGCTTGTGAATGTACACTCTTGACTCCTGGGTTTGTAACTATTAAACTGAACTTTGGAATGCTACTAAGAAAGTTTGGGTATCACTGCAATTGCCTTGCATCCACAAAAAATTTGGTATTTTTAGAGTATTTTGAGTCCATCAGGGTATATTTTATTTCTAGGCGAGGTATTTTTAGGGTATTTTTTAAATTTTTTCAGACGAGACCCCCCACCGAGAGCAATCCCACTGGGGGTTATGCTATGGGGTTTTGTCAACTTGTTCAAAAGTTGGGACGTTTATGGTTTTAGAAAATTGTCCTCAGTATGGGAGCAGGTCAAACACGTGCCCCTGATAAGGACCCATTTTTTTCATCAGACAGAGCTGTCAGTGCATTGCACTACTCCCAACCCCAATTTTTTACCACCTAATTTTTGTCCTAAGCAGGCCTAGTGATATTTTTAATGCAAAATATTTTCAGGAATAAAATTCTTAAATAATCGAGTTTTATCTTCACAGCAGACAGAGGGTGACAGCTCCCACTTCAAACCCCAAATGGGTCCTTGCACAGGTCATGTGTTTTAACCTGCTCCCTAAGCAGGTAAACCCAAGTTAATAGTAATCACTAATGGTACATTACATTTTTTATGACCTCCTGTGGAGGACAGTTTCTGTAATGGGGATTGTTAGAAAATGTCTTCATAAAAGCCAAAAAAATCGGGTGTTGGAATTGTGCCCTCCTTAATGGGGGTGTGCAGATAAAAATGGAAATTTCCCAATCACTGAGAGGAAGGTATTCATTACCTTTGAAGAAATTCTTTGCACGCAAGTAGCTGGCTGACAATCGGAGAATTGAAAGTTTGTCTAGCTTTTGAATCACATCATGGGGGAATGGCAGAAGCTTTGCTAGATTGTCCAATTCGATGTTGAACCGGTCCCTATGTCGTTTGGAAGGATTTAGGGAGCCTTTCAAACTGCAAAAAAGAAGCAAGTGGTTAACATGACTTCAGAATTAATATTTGAGATTCCATTTGTTACAATTTGCCAAGATCTCAACATTTTGGTATCTCATGGCATGATAATTTATGTGGAAGCCAAGAGGGATGAATGCAAATTATATCAGTCTGTCCTGAAAAACCTCAACATAGTTGGTGGAGGGGACATAAGGAAACTTGCCTGGGAATCAAGCCGACCTTGAATTTTTCAAAAAGTAGAGTATAATGTTGAAGCATGTTGGAAGGACATCTATAGATGATCAAGACTTAGTAAGCGTATTTTCAGGGGGTGTACTTACATTTGAAAGTTTACAGTGGGTTACTAAACCTAATGTTTAATCACAGGCAACCCAAGCTCATGACTAGCAAATTTTATGATTTATAATAATAATGAGACTTTATAGATAAGCACAAGCAATGTAATTTATGAGACTTTGCATAGGACTGCAAATTGATCTTGCGAAATGTTAAATTTGTTGTAAGTATGAACTAAAGATGACATACAATACACTTTCAATATTAAGCCCCCCCCCAGCCCAATAAATAAAACCAAACATTTCAGATGAAATGAAAACAACCTCCTTCACCCCCAAAATAAGTCCATTGACTTATATATGAAATGACCCTCAAATAACTAACCTCCACCCCCCTAAAAATATGTTTAAGAAAAAGCTGTTCTAATTAAAATAAGCCATGAGCTTATTGTTGGAAGTTTATGGTACCTCAAAATAGATGTGTTTTGTATATTCTGAATACTTTGGAAGCCAATTGTCTGTTAAAGGCATGTTACAGTGTATAATGAAGTGAAAGGCCAGCAAGTTGATGTCCATTCAGATTTTCAATCCATGACCACTTATTTATCTTGTACAGACAAAGTCATGTGCTGCCAAACTGGCTAATGTAAAACATGATCACTGTAAAGTTTAATAATTTTCCCACAAAATATTTTCTTTCTATTTTCCAGTTCATTTTCACCACAAATAAGTTGTCATCAGATGCTTGTGTTGGAGATCCTGCATACCTGAACATTCGATCTGCTCTTGTGTGTGTACTCGGCCCATCATAATCATGAATATAATGTTTCACATCACATTCTTAGTAGTTACCAATCAGAGTGATGAGGGAATTCAATTTGTGATTTGAAGCATTGTAAAAATTGTCATTTCAATCGTGCAAACATGCCAAACAAATTACAATTTGCATAATGTAGGTATTGCAATGCAACTACCAAAAAATATTTTTTGTTACAAAACTGTAACCATATTTCTGGCTGTTATTGCAGAATTGCTGTTTACATGGTTAAATATGGTGACTGAACAATAAATATATTTTATAATTTCATCAACTATATGTTGTTGTTGCTGTAGGTTTAAAAATCAAACTTCGCACTAAACATATCTTAAATGTAACCGAGTTGCAGCTACCCACGGCACTAACTGCCTACTAGAAACAATTTTTACACAAACACATGAGGATGATGTATTATTACAAAAACAAAACAACATACAAAATTAACACTTATATCTACTCTAAAAATCAAATCAAGACACTAACATGCTAGTGTTAACATGCTATTGGTAAGGATCACAGATTTAATAATTATTAATGTTGGTTCTGTGGGAAATCTTGACATTGTTTGGTTTCATTTACACATTACAAAATTTCAAATGGACTTAATACTGGCATGTCGGGAGACTGCTATTCATGAACTAGCAAAATGAAATATGGGATCGTAATATGTTGATTTAATCTAGCGACCATCCCATCTTCTCTTTCCCTTCTTAAGATTTGGATGGGATACAAGTTAAATTGGTCACTTCAGTACCCTAAAAACTAAAAGATTGTATTTTGAGCATTCAAACCCAAATAGAATTAATTTTCTGTTAACACTAAATATTCTGTCTGGTTTATAAGTGAAATTGTATTGTTGTATGATGTAGAATTCACACACAACAACTCTAGTTTAAGACTTACTGATTTGTATCCGTACAGTGATTGAACAGAAAAGTGTAGGTTTGTCTGTAGTTTTTGACAGCTACAGTAATGTATATATATGGTTTATGCACTATTTAATGACTAAAGATAATGTGAACATACTCCAGAAGCTGCTTATAGCTTGCTGCCTAGAGACCGGTTTATACTTTGCAGTGAAAATGAGATTTGTTTTCACTGGGAAGGAAACTAAACAATATGCCAAATAGTATAGTATAGTAAGCAGAAACAGACAAACTTACTACACTAAACTGTTAAGTTAAACAACTAAATATTCTAAGATCATGTACAGTTATCTAACAACAAAACAACACAATATGTTAGTTGATGTGGTAGTTCCTTAAAGCATCAATATCTTAGTGAATTCATTTCTTGCCAGAAAAGAAATAAAAAATACACAATTATATTGAATATATCTGACACCGTGTACATGCACATAAAGCCATCCCCATAAAATGTTTTGTTTCCCATCACCCGACCAACCCACTTGTTTTTAAAATTCAATGTAAAGAAAACATGACCGACCCATATTTTTTTTAAACTTCAACTGAAAAAAAGTTTTATTTTAAAGATGTTACAGGGCTTTATCACACTCATTTTTATTTTTATGTTTTATTTTCCCTGACTGACCAATCCGACTTTGAGAGACAGAGGACGATGGGAAAAAAACATTTTACAGGTATTGTCTAATTATACGTTTGGCTTCTAAAACCTTGTGCAACTCTAACTAGGAATGAAAATACACTTTAAGCAAGTATATTTTATGAATTTATTGAAAATTATATTAGAAATTGTAATATCAGCAAAGAAACAGCATGACCACCAACTAGTCAGGAAGTTTGGCTGTATATTTTCAATTGCAATTTTCAATGTTTAACCAAAGCTTTGTTCTTAAAACCCAGCTGGTGCCAATGTTCTTGGTAACAAAAAAAATGCTGATATTACACAAAACTAACCTTCCATATTACATGTTTCTATTGGAATCACTGTGCCAAAAACAGATTGTTGTTACAAAACACATGCACCGAAATTTGCAACTTCCTTCCTTCAATCCTTGTATTTTGTTACTATCAGATTCTTTCTAAAATATGCAATAATTTATCTTTAAAGATAAACACTGAGTTTGCTGTCACATATTCAGTTACATTTTTTGTGGATTGGTGGTAACCTGATTTAGAAAACAATAATGCCTGAAATCCATATTGCAGAAAAAATAAATAGTATCTATTCCCCAACAAACATATTGTTATTTGGAAATAATCGACATGCTATGCATCTTGGGCTAGCATGGACTGGGATACAAAGGCTGTTTAGCAAACAAATAGTCAATATCTTTTAAACCTTATTTTGATATGCTTGGAGGAACATACATGGCTTTATTGTATTATTTTAGTGATCTAGACCTATGATTCCCATGAGTTACTCTTTGCAAAAAGTTAGTCATGTTTGAACAGTTCTAGTAATTCATTGTAAAGCGTTGGCATACAACAAAGTTTGTGTTTGGCTGCAAGAGATTGTTTAACTGGATTATAAAAGGAGTTACATGGTGAACGAAAATCTGATTTCTTGACAGAAGTTTTTGGTATTTTGCAACTCATTAATAATTTTGGGTATGCTTACTCTTAGCAGAATGTGCTTCAAATTATGGAGAAAGATTGATTGACGTGTTTCTCCACCCCATCTTGTCAAACCTTTCACGCTGAAGGTTACGCTTCCCAAGCCGAACAGCATGTTTCTGATAGCGTTTAGATAGGGCAGTGTTTATCGACACTCGATGCTTTCGAACCAAATTCCAACCCACGTTTACAAGCCAAACTTCGAGCCATTTACTTGTGTAGTATTTGTCGAAAATCTCAATGTAGAAAACCACAGCACTTTTACAAGGGAGTAAGATCTATGTTTAGCTCGCTGCCATCATAGTTAATAATCTGTATCGACACTAACAATGCATTCTTTTCTGGTTTCTTCCTATGCTCGAGGTCACTTAATGTTTTTCCACTTTAACCACGTTAAAGCTGGCGTTTTCAATAAATTTGATTCAACTTGACTGCAGAAGCAAACAGCTTTCGTGGGTGAACCGACGCCAGCTACATAATGCAAATGAAAACATTGGTATCTAAACCTACACTGAATAAACCATTAATCGAGAAGACAGGAATTAAAATTAACGACGATATACATAACGGTTAGGTTCTAAATTTACACGTACTACAGCTCTACATCAGATCACAAAACGTGCCAAAATCATTCCGTCCGCATCTGACGAAAGAATGTGTAATTTAGATCCCAGTTGGGGCTTTATGTGCTTCGATTCCAACACAATGCATGGCGTCAGGTGGGGGAGGAAAACAATAGTTTATAGTTTTCCAGTCTTGTAGACGACCTCGTGAGGAATTTACGTTGTCATTCACGAAGCTTTTTTGGTTGACCTAGTGAGCTCCACTTCATAAAAATTGGGAAAACAGCTTCCACACCTCAACAAGTGTTTTCCTAAGGTGTGAAAAACACAAAGGAGTTCGTAGGTGAATGCAGCCTGGCTCTCTCTAGGTGTTTACTCAAGAAGGCACTCGCCATTGCCGAAACAAAGATCTTGTTTAGCCATTGCGTCCTTCCCAATTCTCGCGCACGAAACAAATTTCCTTCTTTTTCTCTGCAACGATTGAAATTTTACTCCCTTAACATAAGAATAAACGAGCCTATCCACTGATAAAAGGACATATGCAGTCGCCAAGAAGTAATATGCGTCTTTTTGACATACATCTGAATATGTAAATTGACAGCAAACATTCGAAATATGTAGAACCATTTCGAAATTTACACTGGTGGGAGGAGAGGGGTTTGTTTTAATACGTAAATTTAAAAAAGTTGTAGTATCTTTACTTTTGCTTGCACAAAAAGCCGAAATTAAAAGGAAAAGGCAAGTTATTAAAAACCACAACTGACACTTTGACCAAACACCTTCAATGAAAGGTAGCGAGTTCTCGAGTTCAGTCGTAAAGACTGTAAAATGAAATGTGGCACTTGATGAATCTGAAGTATGCGAGAAAACTGTTGTACAGCGCGAAGCGGCACCTCCAACACTTGTCTTCATTTTAGACCCACAGTACAGCAAAGAATAAATGTGTAATAACAACACAGGAATTTTCTGCGAGGCAAACGCATGACTCGCACTGCTGACATAAAAATATGACCTCAACAAACATGGCGGCAGAATCAGTCGAACAACAAAGACATTGCTGGCTAAACGGCGTTCTTCAAAAAGACTTCGCTTTGTTTTTCCGTTTGTGCTTAAAGAAAAGGGAAACTTCTTGTATTGAAATGAACGAGTAACGATAAATTCTACTAATGCCCTCCTTGACACAAACAACACCTTTGGGATTTTGCAAAGCTTTGTACCCAGTCACGTTGCGAGAAAACAAGACTGACAAGGGCGATGCACGTAAGAATCTCAGGACCTCATTACTCTCACGGAAACTTTAATTCGCCCGAAGTACAATCAGAAATACGAAATCTCTGCTTTAAAATAAGGTTTTGTATGTCTAGAAGTATTTTCTGAGGCTATTTATTCTGTCAAAGGTCAGACTAAGTGGCACGGCGATTTTACAGAAGCACTTACAGCGCGACTACAGGCAAATATAAAAATCCCGTAGACGGCTAGTAGAGCCGACTTTCCACTCGACAGATTACTAAAGCTAGAGCCCCTTCCTTGTTGAAATTGACAAGTCAGGCTGAAATGAACAAGCAGGGCAATGTACAGAGTTGTAGGTTTCGTGCATCCCACCGTGTTCATTGCCAAGCGTCTGACTACGCAACATCAAAGCGCGGGATAAAAATGCAAAATCATTGAAAACCAGCTTTTGCGAGTACCTTGTCCGCGGTATGGCCTTGGAGAGGTTCTAGAGTTTTGATAAGTTCAGCTAACGGGTTTGTTTATCCGTCTCCAACTTGATAAACGCATTTCTTCCTCCGAATGCAATAACTAGATTTTACTGTTGAAGATCGCTTCGGATGTGTTCACCGGAAAACTCGTTACAGACAGCAGCAGGTTCGAATAACTCGAGCTCGCATATCTCGAAGCAACAGTGTCTTTGACCCTGCGAACAAATCACGGGCATTTCGATTGGTTTGTAGAATAGATTTCCCCGAGAAAATAACATTACCCGGTGCGATCTGCGTTTTGCTCTCCCGACACGGCAATCAGCAATTAAGACAATGGTTTTCACTGTCCCCGTGAAAAATTCACTGGCAGTCCACCTCCTGGTTCAGTTTCAGCACAGTTCCTAACAACATATTTCATTTAACCGCTTTACAAGGTTGTTCACCAGACAAATGTTGCAGAACAGAGAATAGAAAATTGTAGTCTTACCTTGAACTTCGCTTCTTGCGTTTTGCAGTGCTCATTTTTATCGCGTTTCGTGGGATCTTCAACCAGCCATCGCGGTCTTTGTTAGCGAAATTTCTCTATTTCTAATCTTCGGAGTGATAAGCTGTCTTCATCAACAGTTTCCTTCCAGTTTGCGATCAGTCAGTGAAACGCTCCCTCGGGGATATTTTCTTTACTTGAGGTGTGATCTGTGCTCAATTTCAGCTGATCTTCTCGCTACTCCTGGCATGAAAGGCGTCTTGCTAGGCGGCCATTTTTGGAACCCGTCGCGCGTACTTCTTGTTACATAAATCGTACAGAATTAGCTGGCACAGACAATTGTGCCCTGCGCGCGGTGATTGGAGGTTGACGGGCAATTATGTAAAACGTCATAACTGACCTTTGCATATTTAAATAACGTTCGAACAAAAATTCGCGAACACACCAAACAAGCATGCAGCTATTAGCATGCGGTCTGGACTAGAAATTTTTATTTTACCAGACCAGATCAAAATTTTTATAAGTAGTGAGATAAAAACTTCACCCGGTCACATATTCCCGGGGTATGCGACACTTAATATTACACTGGGACCACAAAACAGTAGGTTGCGTTTCCCTTATCTTATTCTGCAAAGACTGAAGGAGTCAAGTATTTTTAAAAATTTCCTCTTTCTTGCTTCCTCCCTTCCATAATACCTGACTGACGAATCTCGTCGATAACTGCATGTATCCTGAACAAAAGATTGTTCCTTTCCACGTGTCTCATAGACTTGAAAAAAAAACTGACGAGGTGGAGGAGATGTGAACGTGCACGATAAAAACGCGCCTCCACAGCCACAGGAAGTTCAAAGATTTAGTGCTCCATTTCCGCAATGAAAACTGTTTTACAGCATCACTATTGACAACAACATGAATTATAATAGTTCAGGAGAACTGAAAGGCGACAGCACCGGAAATTTGTCTACTGAACATGAACATAAAGGTGAAGACTCGAGAGGTCGAGGCAGAACGGACCGAAACTGCCCTCCAATCGCTTCGCAGCTCGGGTGTCGGTCCGTATGCCTCAGTTTTTACTCCTTTGTCTATCTTTTCTCAAAGAAAAGGTTTTAATATGACAGTTACCCTTCTATCCCCTTCGTTTCAACACTAAGTGACAACTAAAATATTTTCGCATGTATCAGCTACATTGTCTACAAGCCTAGTTCTAAAAATATTATGCTTGTACAAGAAGGTGATTACGTTGGTAATTTATCTTGATAGAATTTCGTTATTGTTATAACAAACAGGTGTCGGTCTTCACTGAGTATGGACTGGTCGACAGCCATAAATTGGCACACGTGGACTCGCATTTATGTTATTACATACAATTATATCCCTTGAAGAATGAGGTGTAAAACGTCCTTACTGTACAACTAAAAACATACAACGTGGCCATTTGTATTGAAGAAAGAATACAGCTCGACAAGCCCTTGTTTCTTTTGTAATCGGACAGACATTTATTGATCTTTTTTATTCATTAAGCAATTACACATTTTAAAAATTGTCAATGTTCAGATAGTTACAGTTGAAGCCCTTGAACAAGTTTAACATTCACAATAGAAGTTAACTTTCTGTTTCCCTCCAATATTGTCGCCTTGGACAGCGATTGATCGAATGATTTATATCTCAATAAACTTCTATAGTCTTCCTCAACGATGAATTACCACGTGCTTTCGTCAGAATAGACTGAATAGACAATGGAGTACGTGTTCAACATTTCACGGACAGTGGGTCGGAGAACGTGGTTTATACTTGTAGCTGGTATTGGGCGGGCCTTGTTCTTGGTAAACAATCGCCACCTCTTAATATTGTGTTCACATAGTTTTTATTCCAATACCAAATTAAATTCCGGTCACCTGCATTGCACTGTTTGTTTTGACTCGACGTCTGGCAAAACAATATATTCACGGGAAACTATCAAAGAAAATTAGATTTTCTGTCTCGCTTTAATAGTCTGTTCTAGGTCAACGGGAGGGCTGATATTTTCAAGCTTTCTAAATTATACATATCCTTGACCTGGAACATTAGTGTGCGATTTTTTCCCAGTTTGTGTGAAGAAAGAAGATGAGTGCGTGCTTTAGTTTAGCAGTTTTCTTGAGGTTCTTTCCCAGTACCTTAAATTAAAGCTTTCATATAATAAAAATAACAACAGGAAAGTAGCGTAGATTTTTTTTATTAATCCACCAAAAACAGGACCAGTATTTTTGTAACTTGTGAACATTTAATAACATGAATTGAGTTTGACCCCCAAACTTTTTCCACGTGAAACTCTTCTTTCCGGCGATATCACTTCAGTCACTAGATCTCAGCCACGTTGCAAATTAATTTTTGTCGACTGAAAGTCCAACAACAACCTTAACAAAAATAGAGTATTATGCAATGGTTTGCTGTAGTTGAGCGATCCAGGGAGGGACATTGTTTGAATGAACGGTACAATAATGATTGAATTAAGATAGTTTTTGGCCATACTTCTATTCAGTCAGAAATAACTGTTGCTTGACATTGCTTAAGAAGCACCTGAAATAACAATGGTCCAATTCGATAGTATTGAAAACTAAAGAATGAAGAATATAAACAACCTGCCATAGCTGATCTGGTTCTCAATCAGCAATCACTGAATAAGTCGGTGGGAGGCAGCGGTTTGTGTGTCGGTGGCACCCGACCGTGCCCTGCACTCACTGCGTCAGTTACTCGATCACAATTTTTATTTAAAACGAACTCGAATACACATTTAGCTCCGTTTCATAATTTCATTAAAACACCTAAGGACTAATTTTTAGCATTTTCAATTGCCAGTCACGTTGCAATGGAGACTGAAATAAGAAATGCTAATTCCATGATTGCTGCCCTCCATCACGTTCTTGTTCAGGTCTTGTTGCATGTGGTACTGAAAATCATCGTTTCTCTGAGCTACAGAAATAGCAAAAAGTTTGCAATAAAAGGTGTAACACAACCGACTTTGTTTCATTGATAACACCATATTCATAATAATATGTATTTCTTCCTAGGATTATGATATTGTTATTTGAATTTGCATTTATAGTATAAACGAATATTACTTTATTTAATAGTTTCAAGTGAGTGTCTTCTAATGCTAATAGTTACGTTGATATTTCTTCTGTTTCTTATCCAGTTTATACCTGTAAATACTGTCAATGCCAGCATCAGGGAAATCAAAAGTCTTAAATGTTTCGTACTGAAGTTTGTTTTCAGTCTAGTTTATTTAAATTGACTACAACAGTACAAGTCACCAGCTTTCAGGCAATTCTCAAAAATAACGGAAACTAATTTATAATTTGGATCGAGGGTGAAGGAAAAAATAAGGTTCTCAGCTCTTGTATCCGGCTATAAGTATTGTAAACTGGATAAAGTACCTAACAATGTGTGAAGGATGGAGTATTTTCATCCTATAACGAAATTAAACAGCATCTTGTCTACTTTTACATGACTTCTCCTGCTTCGTAAAGATGATTCCGGAAAAGTTATATTCTTGAGAAAAAAAGCGCTGTTGCCAACATGGAGTAGTTCCAGGTGCACATTCTCAAGAGCTTTCGATTGTCTTGCCTAATATCTACGTTGCTGTGGGTTTATTTGCAAGCGACCGATTATTGTTTTGGCTCATTCGGTGATGGTGGTTTTGCGTGGTCAGTTGCGGTCTTTTCGCTCAATTTGGCGCGGGTGTATTGTGGCAGGTTGTCATGGGCACAAAGTGATTATTCTGGTCAGCAACTGCGGCTTATGTTTTGCTGTAAGACAACAAGTGGAATTAAAAGGCAAACAATAATATGAAACGGCGTTAGTTAATGAAAATTAACAAAATTACACCTAAATGTGTGCAATGTGGACATCAAATTCAGCTATCAAAGGAGAGGTGGGCCATGGGTGGGTGTGGCATTCTCCTGTTTAGATAATTTTTGTCTCCCAACCCCGGTATTCATGATATGCCAAGATTGATATGCGATATGTAAAGGTCTTGTGTGGCTATCTCAATAAAGAGCTAGGAATGCTCTTATTTAATCCGTTTGCGATCTGTATAAATGTTATTTTTGGATCGTGCATCCCCGGACTGTTCTGCACCAGGTACGACGGTATAATTTTTTATATTGGAACTTGGGCTCTTGGTAACTAAATACCCGCTAGTGAATAGCGTCAGGCACAACATATGTGATTGTAACTTGAAAGAAAATTCAGGAATGCAGCTGACCACATATCAAAAGTCGGCGGACCGTGCTTGTTGGTCAAACACTTCACAGTATACCAACACTCGATATAACATTTACCGTGAACAGTTATGCATTAATTGATTAAAGTAAAGTTTTAAACGTTCGTACCGAAGTAAATTCTGTCCCATGCAGTTGTATATATATCAGTCTATTTTAATAATAGAGAAGTAAGCTGAAGTACAAGATGTTCTTCGCTGGACGGCTGCCAGTGTCATGTCACATGATGTCATCAGTGACTTTCTTTGTGACCGCGACACCTTATGGAGTTATGTTATTAAACCTTTACAATAAGTTATAACGATTAAATTATAACAAGAATCGTTCTCAGTTTAGAGAAGAGAAAGGGGTGGAAAATTGTCTTCATGTACCATATGATGGGATTGATCAACTAAAGGTTGATATGTTATGTTTTTCGCCGTGAGGGTGAAAGATCTCAGCTGACGTTTCGAGCGCTAGCCCTTCTTCAGAGCTCTGGCCTACTCGCCGACGTAGAAAACCTAGTTTTTTTAAAACTAGTCTACCAGAGTTCATGTACCATATACTTGTCTCAAAAGGAGATCAACTACAAACCAAGCTGAACTATGTAAATATGTTTATTTTAAGGGCCGAAACCTGCAAACAAAAATGCTTCTGAATTTGAACATGAGTCGCCGTAAGAAAATGAGAAACATAATACAAGGGACTGTCATAACATCTGCAGGTATTTATTATTTCAGTTACAATTTAGCTATTTGCTTATAGTTTTCGTGACTTTTTTGTTTTTTCAAGGAAGCAGTTTGAAATTCTTCGCGTGATAGAAAGGTGAAATTGTTTACTTTTCCGAATGTAGTTTGTAAACACTGGTTTTCTCTTATCGTAGATATGATGAACAGATGAAGTTCTTGGAAGCCGCATTTATAGCACGTTTCGTAAAGTGATACACGTTGGAGAAAAGAACGCAGTTCAGCTTTAGTCCATAACTAGCCTCCGCTCCTTTTCAGCTTGGTATTAAAGTTATTAAACTCGCGAACTCAGGCAAATGAGAACAGCTGGTAGTAACAAATCAAGGTACAAGGCTAGGAATGAACAAAAAATGGAGCGAACTAGATAAAGAGAAGGCAATCGATTCTAATTGCGCAGATCAGTACTGATATTAAATCATGTTAGATTCTTAACACGCACAGTTATTTTAAACGAGCCTTCTTGCTCATCAATGTAGTGTGTACAATTAAAATTATTCTTATTAGATGGGGGCGTCGATAACAGGAATTTTTGCTCACGAAAATATCTTGCCGTTTATTTCCCATTTGTCGTCTTCTGAAAGCTGCTTTTGGCCTGCATGGCCACGACATATTAATATGCCCGCGTGTATTCAGTATTGCCACTGACGGACTGCCCTATGCTTAGGCCATGAAACGTCTCGCGCTCGCGGCATAAATTTGTATATAAAATCTTGTACAGTTGTAGGAGGAAAATATGTTCATCCCGGATATCAAAACCATCTATCGTATATCAGTAAGATTAATTTCGATATCCCATTAAGTGCCAGAGGGTTTTCCTCGTTTTTCATTGCTGAGCTGTGAGCAGAACATTAGAGCAATGACGCAGTCGCAAAAATGTTCACTAGTCTCGTGGTTCAGCTACAAAGGTATTTATAATATTTTAACACCTTGGCATATGATCTGATAATATTGAAATAATACACGCCACCATACCAACTGAATGAAACACCATCTGTGCTGCGATAATTATCTCCAAGCCATCACGATAGCTGTCACTTGGTTCAGACTATTGAGCGATTAGATAGTCGGGCTGTCAGTTCAAGATGGGACGAGGGGGAAGTTGATTCCAACTTCTCAGACCTCAAGATACAATACGCCCATGTTTGCGAGTTTCTCAAGGGTGTGCGGACTACGGAGTTGCAACTTATGATATAGCTTAATATTGTTATTAATATCTCTGATATTATTATTAATATCTCTGATATTATTATTAGTTAGATAGTTGGAATATTTAATTTTGATGTAGTTTATCTCATCCTGTTAATGCATGTTGTAGACTTTGTTTGACATTAATGTACAGGCAACAAACGACGAGCATGCATGTACTTTATTTAGGATCGACTCATACAGTTATGTGTGATCCAACATCCACCTAACATTTGTTGGGTCCGTTTAAACGGACCCGTCCGTGTTGGCCAACGTTGGGCCGGGAGCATGTTGGATCAAGTTTCATTTCGTTCAAACTTTGATCCAACATGGAGCCATGTTGGGACTGTTCGAACACCTGGCCCAACATTTCTTAAAGTCAAGCATGCGCATATTCTGTAATGTAAATGTTGTCTGCACAAGTTATTCAATTACAACGTTATTCACTTATTAAAAAATGTTGGCATGCTGTTGTTGGCTTAATCGATGTTGGAACGGTTTGAACGCCCCGTACAATATCGCCCAACATGGTCCAACAAATGTTTGGTGTTGGATTAAATATTGGCACCGTCAGGGTTCGTACGGGTCATGGAAAACCTGGAAAGTCATGGAATTTTGGAATGTCATTTTCCAGGCCTGGAAAGTCATGGAATTTTGATTTGGGTCATGGAAAGTCATGGAAAACGAAGTCCAGTGCACA
>JANVCK010240850.1:5859-25903 GCA_026546655.1 Epizoanthus illoricatus | reverse complement strand
AATTGCTGTGGAAAAAAAATTCCTGCACACCCAGTGGAGCAGAAAAAAAATTTGTGCAGCCGAAAAATGCCCCCCCCATCACTTTTCTACTGGTCGGCCCCTTATCTTAATATGTTTTCCTGGGCACTCGACATTAAAAGGAAACCCTGCGCGAATGGAGCAGCTGCTAAGTGAGATTGCCAAGTGCACCATGTCATGTATCAATATGTACATTGTATATACACTAAGTGTCAGGTTACATACTCTATTTCTCGTACCTTCTCGTACCACCATATATAAACTTTTTGAGCTACAAAGTTTTCTCCATCTCTCACTTGCTCTTTAATACTGTTGTACACTGATTAAAACAGAACCAAACACCACTATATATAAAATTTGAGCTGCAAAGCTTTCTCCATCTCTCACTTGCTCTTAGTTACTGTTGTACACTGATTACAATAGAACCAAACATCACTGTATATAAAGTTTGAGCTGGACAGCTTTCTCTATCCCTCACTTACTCTTACCCAGTTACCGTTGTATACTGAGACGTTTTTAATTCTGGTCATACGTTAAGGTTACTATTGTCAGCTGCGGCTAATTTTAGCAGGGATTTAGACGGCGACTATTAAATGTAACGATTGCCTTCGTTTTGTAGAAAGAAAAAGAATTGAAAGATTTGAAAACAACCTTATGGTAATCCCTCGAATATAAACCCTTTCGGCTTATAAGACGTTTATGAAGTTTGATGTAAGCCAGGGCCTGTATGTCCAGTATTTTGCGATATGATATTTTAAGTTGGCTTGAGTCGGTGTTGTTAAACAAAATTTAACATTATATCGAAACTGAAAGACGGCAGCAGATTAAAATTAATTAAAAATATTTTATTTGAATGCAATGTGTTGTAAATGACAAAGAAATTAAAGTGGTACTTTGGGGAACTGCAGATCAATATTTGGAATTCTCTCAATTGTGGAAATAAATTCATAGTTTTCAAACACTGCCGTTTAATATTTAGTCTTCTTATCAAAGATTAAGGACCTCAACGACAGTTTTCTCACAAGATAACGCAAGACGTCTTCACCTCTCATTTCCTCAACAATAAATCATTTCGTATACACGGTTTTATCAGCTCTAAGAGTAGAAAACAAATAAAGTGACGTTTACACCCACAACACACCACTACTGTGAACCACATTCGGCGGTCTGGCTAAGACCCCAAAATCCCTGCGGAGAGCACCTGCACATGTCTGTGTCTGTACTCATACATCAAAGCTTGCATCTTCTTAAAAAGGTGTTACCAACTTTACCAGTATTCACTTTTAAATTTTGCCATAATTAAAAATATGTGTTTTGTAAAACAAGCAGCTGTTGAAAATAAACTATCTAAATATATGTAATTAAACGAATAAACTGCAAACGTAGAATTTAAATTGACTATATTTTGAAACGGGGTACCGATTTTTAGAACATTGAGAGCTTCTAGGCTTTGGTAAATGGGATTTTTCTGAAAATTGAATATAAAAACGAGAGAAATTACTCTAAAAGTTCCTAAAGCGAATTCGGAAATTCAAAGACCTTTTCTTTAAACTGATTTAAACAATCATCTTTATAATTATATTCTATTAGTGTTTGTTATAGTGCTGTATCCTACTGATTTGCAAACGGGCCATTACCTCTCTGTAACAACACAGACAACCGTTCAAACTCGACCACTTCACCCCCTTCAACAACAATAATCCTGTCATAGTCAATCACAGTGTCCAGGCGATTGGCTATATATTGTCAATAGATTTCGCTCTTTCAGATTCCTTCGTATCACATTCTGTAGGATTTGGTCTGTCTTGTAATCCACATTTGCGGTGGCTTAATCACGGTCAATTACCTTGCTGTCGTGTAACAAGGCGCGGGCCAAGCAACTCAGCTGTCACTCCCCAGCACTGAAGTTCGAACCTTGTTCCATGACGTCACTGTGCAGTTATTTCCCCCCCCCCCTGCCCCTTTTCTACAGAACAGATTTCATTTGGAAGTTCTCTAATACTTCCCATATGTCTTGATCACTGTGTATTACTTTTGTGTCGAGATTTATCCTCAAGCTGTCATTAACTGGTAGGTGTAAAGGGTGAGGGCCAAAAACATTTTATTTCATATTTGGGAACTTGGATTAGTTTTATTATAAAGTTCATATTATGTATGGCACAGGTTTTTCCACTGGAAACTAAAGAAAAACGTGTTATAATATTAAAGATATTGACCTTCTGCCCGGTCACACAATCCGTTAAACTTCAATAACTTTATAATGATGGACGATCGCGGGTCAGTTTATAATCTGTCCAGGAACATTTTGCTTTAAGTGTCAAAATCTCTCACGCTGCGGTTAAATAGTTATAAATATTGCCCTTCCACCCGGTCCAAAAACTTTAAAAATTCGACTACTTTATAATGTCAGCTTGGGTTGAAACTTACTAAGTCACTGTATAACTTGCCTAGGAACATTTTGCTCGTAGTCCCCCTCATAAAACGAAACGGCAACAGCAGAACATGCGGTCTGCAAATTCCATATATGGTATTAATTGATATGCCATCGATAAAAATATTTCCGCTGCACGCTGGCATACGGAACAGCGAAGCGACAATAGAAGACTTGCCTGTTCCCGTCTGGCCGATAATTCCAATCCTCCCTTAGAACAGCTGGCCAGTCCGGGAAATAAGTAAGTAAAACTACGAGTCACGTGGCATATCTTCACACTCGTACCCAGGCTCCGGCTGCAGCTGCATGCATACCATCACTCGCTCAACTGAAGTCATCAGACTCTCGACCTCAGCCCCCATTTGAAAAACCCAGATGGTTGTGAATGTGAGCTGAAGAGCGTAGCTCATCGATAGGCCTGTCATGGCTGCAAACAACAGCGACATAATCGTTAGCGAATCTCTGACAGGCCTGTAATCTAGGAGAGGGGGCAGTTGGGGGTTTGGACGAACTCCCCCCCCCCCACACTTGTCGGTGAGGTCCGGCGTTCCAGTTCGGGCGGATGATTTTAGGGGCGAATAATCATCATTTCGAGATCTCTTCGCTGATGTGTGCATACAGAACTGTTTCAAGACCTGATCAGGTGACTGGAAAAATGTAGGATAAAGCATTGGGTTGATATTGCTGTGTTCTTCTTCTAATGTTCACGATCATGGCAGATTCGGACAAACGCAATCTCATTCCCAGGGACAACCGCGCGCCGATGTTCACAAAATGTTTTTGCAAGCAATTTAGATATCCGGCCATAACAGGTGGTATTTTTTATCGTCAACCCTAGCGAGATAGCTATCCCGGGCAGATCAAATTTATCTTTAATTAGGCCACGATACGTTAATTTCATGCCAACTATTTACACCAGACACTTTATATTATGAATACAGGAGGAAAAACTTAGCTGACAATTACCGACTGGCCATTTTCTCGACTGATCTTTGATGAACCGTTTTCTATTGATGTCAAGACGCACTCATCAACAAAATATTCGTAATTAAATATAAAACCAAAATGCAGCGGTCAGATAACGGTGTTTTCAATTCACAGGCAATTTTCACATCCAAGTCTTTCTAAGTCATCGTTTTGAGACTTCTTTAGTTGGAAGCTAAAGCTGAAGACGAGCGATTCTAGAGTGGAAGAAACATCACTGAAGTAAGTAAGATAATTGGTTTGGGACAACTAAATGTGTAAGGTACTTCAACGATTTATATTACTTAGTGGTTTTGTTCACTTTCATATAGGTGAGAAGTTGCCATGTTTACCACAAGTACATTCGAGAGTAATTCCGACATTTTTTCACCTTTTTCTCTCTATCCTTCTCTGTCTCTGTCTCTGTCTGTCTGTCTGTCTGTCTCTCTATCTATCATTCTCTTTCTCTTTCTCCATCTTTCTCTCAATATCAAATATGGTATGGATTTGTTGTTTCACATCTTTTCTGCAGATTCTGATCACATTAAAAAGGGTTACAAATATCAATGGTAACAATGTGCAGCTATCTGAGCTACGCCTATTCTTTTTACCGTATGATCAAAAATATATGACATTCTGTACACTTTGAATCTGACGTATACGAATCTCAAAGGGCAATTCAAGGGAAGTAGATCATAATTAGTTGTCAAATGAAATATAAACATAGCTTGCCTATTGTTTTATTTATTTTAAGTTTGTACTACAACTCATGTAATTATTATTTGGTTTATTTTGTTTTATTGTATTGTATTACTTGCTAGTCATACGGAAACAAACTATTCGATAAAATTCAAAACCAAAACACTAACGGGAAAGAAAACGAAACATCGCGGTAACCCATTGAGAATCTTCAGAATATTTACAGATGTTATTTTGACTGAAACTGAATTTAGGTCTGGTTTTTTAATTACTTCCATAATTTCCACCTAATTTTAAAAAATCTTAGTCTGCCCACAGACGCTAATTTTCCTTCGCAGCGAGAAATCCACTCTCCTCTGCCAATCCAGAAGTAAGAAATATTTATTACTTTATGAATAACACCACGAGCGCACGCGTTGTGAATTTCCGAACTGATACGTCTTCATTTGACTGAAACGCGAAATTTTAATAGTTTCCATTTTCGTGTACCCTTTGCCTGACTGTGAAATGGTGAAAACAGAATCTTTTGAAAACGCAGTGCTATCGCTCTCGTGTGGACGGATTAATTTTTTTTGAAAACGCAATTTTATGTTTCCATTTTCATGTATCGTCCAAACGAAGGCGATGGCGATTTAACCGAAAACGGAATTTTCGAAAATCCGATCTCCAGAATGGAAACAATCCATCCAATCCATCCAATGCATACAAATGCGTTTTCAAGACAGTTCCGTTTCCAAATATCCGACATTGAACTGAAAACGTTTCCGCGTGTGGATAAATTTAACCGCTCTGCCATTGGTCAATTCAGTATTCTATTGTTTTCTTGACAAACGAAAAAAATTGCACATTCTGAAAATTCGTCTGATATTTGCACTATGTTTACAATAAATAAACCGGATAAAATCAAATAAACTCACTCTATATCCATGTGATTACAAATTATAATCTACAAGTACGTTTCCAATATGTACATAAGGGGTTTCCACAAGAACCATAGATTCTCATGTTTATATATACCAAAGAAAGCGTGAACAACTGACAAATTCTAGCCGAATTAATGAAATATTACAAAAAGATAACATAATGTCTGTCTCATTAATTAACAATAGAAATAACTTTGGTTTGTAAAAACAAAATTACCAACGCCAAAAAGGTTTTTAATACGCGCAAACTGAATCTTTTGGCAAACCAAAGTGCTGACTGTAAAATATTCCTTACCTTTAAATGATACAGTCGAAAAACAAGTTTTGCGTGATTGTGCCTGCGCGCTCAGGAAAACGCGGAAAAAGTCTTCTTTTTCCTGACCGCATCTGGCAACACCGCACGAAATCTTGTTCTTCGACTAATTCTGGCAAAAAAGGAACTGTTTTATGTTCAACAAAATTGCTGTGGAGCGCTGCCATAAACTCCGAAGAACAGTGTTCGATGCCTCCAAATTGTCGAGCATTTGAAACTCCGCTGTTGTGACATGCAGTCTTTACTAGAGTTTCACGGGACAGCTACTTTGCTTTGAGCTCAGTCCGCAACCCTATAAATACTGGATTGTCTGAATATCTGGTTCAAAACCATTGATATTCGTGATTATTCATGTTGTTCCTACTTCTCCAGTGCAAACGTGAAATGCTTCGGTATAGAGCGGAACTAAATTGTCGTAGTCAAAGTATAGGGCTTAGACACAAACACTTCGGATTTTAGTATTCTTATTAGTGGAGATCTAGAGGTAACAAAGTATATTGTTTGTGGCATCTGGTTTTAATTTTATTACTAAACTGTGTCTCGCACCCAACTAAAAAGATCAGTATAATAAGCGGAGAGAAACAAGTTGTCGGTGGGGCAGGAGTTACACAGGAGACGTCCTAATAAAACCAGTGACAATTGTATTTTAAGCCCCATTTACACGCGCAAAATAGCTGGCACGGTAACTCTGAATCTCGGCACGGTGCCGATGGGTTTCGGTACGGCAACTACCTGTTTACCCGGGCTTAAAATCGGCCTGGCGTCCCTAATTCTGGGCACTGTGCCGACCGTGTTTGGGCACGGCCCGGCTAAATTTGTGTCGTGTGAACAGGTAGCGCCGATCTTATTTTAGGTCCCCGTTCCTCTGTTTTACCCTTTTCGAGCTTAAATCTTGTTTACACGCGTAAAAAACGGCACGGCACCCCGAACTAAACATTCTGGCACGGGTACCCGTTTACACGTTACAAATCAGCAGTGCCGTGCTGAAAAACACTGGCATCGTGCCGAATCAGGGCAGCCGTGCCAGATGTTGTGCTCATGTAAATGGGGCTTAATTAATGGTTTTATTAGGGATCGGTCGTTTATTACTGCATGCAAGGACGAATGGGGTGGAAGAGTGATTTGTTTGCAAATAACTTTTCTTCAAATTATTTTTATAACTTCCCCCTTTTTTCTTCACAGCTCGGTGTCGTGAAAATTATCTTTTTTACCTGCTTTAATGTTGCAAAATCATTTTCGAACTTCTTACACTCCCACCCCACAGTTCCTTTATTAAAATGTGTAGATGGCAAGACCACTACAACAAACCAATGAGAACGCCGGATCTATTGCAGACTGGATCAGTAAAAAAAAGCTTTAAAAGAAACTTCAATTATTTGAATTTCCTTTATTACCATCCCATCGCTAAAGAGAAACTTGTTTCAGCATGATTTATCGCTTTTTACACGGATGCTAGTCCGAACAAAGGTTTATGCAAACAAAGGTTATTTACAAGCAAATTTTATAAGTGACTTCAAACTCTGAATACATGTAGAGAACATAACTAGTATAGTATATTGTCTTAGTTTAAGTGAAATATATAAGAACTCATTTAGAATGTTATTGTAATATAATCGTAAACTAGCCTGCAAAGCCAATATCTTTTATCGGTAAACAATTTTGGAAATTGGCCTGAAAAACCGTTACAGGGATACCAATAAAATATGTATGTCTATTGATGTGGTACTTGTAAATAATATATTAGAAAAGAAAATGTAGTCTATAGTATTAATCGAAACCTCAAGATATGCATTTGTCCCTGTTAATTGGAATTTTAGTTTGCCGTGTTTTGACCAAACTGAAAAGTTGTCCTGGCATTGGGCCAACATTGGACCAACAGTTAACCCGGACGGCTGTGTACCTCAGTACTCCTGCAATCATTTCTTCGGACTGCACACTAAGTGTTCAAAGTGCATTGCTTTAGCTTGTTATTCAAAGGGCGCTTTGGGGCTCTTCACTGCGCGCGGGTGTCTTGGCGTTTTTTCATACTCTGGATAAGGGTCTGGGGCCGAGGTATTCGAGGGTCCGCTGTCACTCACAACTCGTTTGCTGTTTACAAATTATGTAATATATTAGCTCCCATAAGATCATTTTGTGTGGTTGTTAATCCAAATACGGCGATATAGATTTATTTAGCAGTGTTGACTGTTCCACAATGGAGGGTACGTTAATAATTAATAGGCCGCACTCGTGTGCTTGTACATATATAACTACGCTTGTTTACCAGCCGTTTCTCCCAGTCCGGTCGTAGTAGGATCCTCCGGAGACCAGACCTGGGAGTCGGCTGGATATCGAGACTAGTATACCGTGAAATCCCGGTTATAAGCCCTGGACACTGGACTTATACTGTCTTGCTCGTAAGAAGTTTTGGGTGGCCTTATATCCTGGTGAGGGGCTTACAAACGGTATGAAAAAAACTCCGTTTCGGGATGAGCTAACAAGAAATAAGTTGCATGAGACTTGCATACAGCATTATCGAAATATGTTTTCCTCTAATTAACATCTTAAAGGTCACAGTAAATCGATAAATTTCGTTAATATTTGAGGAAATTGTAAACGTATTGTTCCGTGATGTTGTACAGTGTTCTGTGAAGGCATTTATATTATAACTAAACAAGGAAAAGTAGAGAGTGGGCCTATATCCGGGGAGGCTTATAACTGGAATATTTTTCGTTTACAGGTAGATGGACCTATAACTGGGGGGAGGGGGGGGGGGTGGCTTATAAACGGTATGGGGCTTATAACCAGGATTTTACGCTATATTATGATGGCAAACTTCTAAAAGAGATCTGAAGTCTTCGTAATTAATCATTTTTGTATACGGAATGTAGTGCGAATTGGGCAAAATCTGTTATGCGTACGTTTAGGATATTCTGGAATACCGTCCTACTCCGGAATAGAACTTTCTGGTTCAATTCTGTCTCTAGAAACAGAATAGAGAGAATCACATTCAAAAATATTCCAGAATAAGAATTGCTCCAAACGAACGCATACACGTGTTATTCCAGTTTTCCTTATTCCGGAATGACTCCAAACGAACGGACACGAAATGCGTTCACCATTTTCAGTTTCCGCACAAACAAATAAATAAAATTCTTAATGCTTCAGACCAACCAATTCCGAATATTGTAATACAAAATACATTTTATCTTGAGAGAGTTTCCTTGTTGCCTTCTATAACCAAAGGAAATAACTCAGTCTTGACAAAACCATTGTAGACATAACAGTTTCATGTTAGACAGCAGAATAACAAAGCAGCCTCTTGTTTATCCTTTACGTAGCAAAAAATTTAATTTTGTTCCTTTGTTCACAGCAGTTGTTTCTTCACTTCATTTTTTCTGGTCTCCAATTACGCAAATTTGTTCACTATTTAAATTGGTCGCTGCGTGGAGTATTTCGCAAGACACAACACTGAATTCAAATTGCATTGTTTGAAGATGATGTCTTCGTAAGGTTTGATGGAAACGGTAATTATTTTCTCAACTTCAGCTAACGTTAATAATACTCACTGGAAACTCCAAGGAATTTGAGTGCGCTATTATAGTAACTTGTACGGATTTAATTATGAAATGAGTACACTAACATCAACTAAAATTTACAGTTTTTCTGAGTCGTAAATATTTGATGAAATCCCAAACAACCTTGTGTATTTGTTTAACAAACAGCAAACTCTGTTACTAACTTGTGATTGCAAAACGTCCTGTTTCTTTCGCATAGAGTTAATGTTGGCGACATTGTTTCGGAAATACAGTACTTTCATTGTTCAAAGAACATGGTTTTGTGATTGTAAAGTTGTCATAAAACCTCATTTCATTTCATTTTTTGTTAAAACTGTTCACAAAACCTATTATTGCTGTAAAAGTTAGAATATAAATTAAAAGTCACATATTTTAAGGTACACTTCACATCCTTTCTCTGAAGACTGTCTTATTTGAAATTAAAATGAACAAATTTGTGGGTTTTTTTGTTCTTTTTGTGCCGGGTATCATAGAGACAAAGAAACGGGTGAAACATTGTCCATTGATTAACTAAAATATTCTAAAAATCGACTTTTAGGAGAAAATCAACATGCACTGCTACTAACGTCTAAGTGTGCAGCGCAGGTGGTCGTTTTCAAAGTATTCTAATTATCAATTTCCAACTGAAAACAGGGTTCTTCAGATAGAAATCGGCGCATTTGGCGTGCGTTATCGAGAGGTTATCACCCTTCAGGGCAGTTACAGTGATTGTGCATACGTTGTGAACAAGTCCACTACAACATGGCCCTAAACGTCATTCATTCAGCAAACGTTTCAAATATGACTCATTCATCAAACCAAAGCTCTGCTACCCCTGGATTTCAGCTCGACTGGCTGGTGGAGTCGGCTGGCGTTAAGACCTTCAAGTTGACACTGGAAATAGCGATTGCTTTGTTTGGAGTTGCAGGAAACGTCTTGATATGCTTTGTAATTTTCAAGTCTGCCCGAATGCGCTCAAGTACCTACTATTACATAACCAGTCTCGCTATCGCCGATCTGGGCGTTTTGTTAGTAAACTTCCCCCTGGCTGTTGTGAAGGAACATATCCCATTCGGATGGCCGTTTGGAGAGTTCTTTTGCCTGTACATATACCCGCTGACCGACATATCGTTCGGCGCCTCGATCTGGTCCATTGCAGTGATAGCTATCAACCGCTACCGCAACATCGCCAGTCGCAAGAAGTTCCGCAGGGGAGTGCCCTCAAAGAGATCAGCCGTATTCGCCATTCTAACCGTCTGGGTGCTGTCGTTTGTTGTCGTGAACTTGCCGATGTATTTTGCCACGAAATACAACCCACAGAGGCAATCTTGTTTTCCTTACTGGCCCCTTACCAGCCTTGGCCAAGGTTTGAAGAAGGCGTACATGGTTGTTCTGGCGTTATTCCTCTACATTTTGCCGTTGAGTATAATTATGTTTACCTACTTTTTCATTTCCCGCCGCCTACAACAGAGCAACACTTTTCTGAAGTCCCTTCGAAAGGAGTTTGGAAATGACGATCAAAAAAGCGAGTTTCTTAAGAAGGAGGAAAGGAAAATGCTCAAGAAGAACAAGAAAGCAAAGAAGATTCTAACCCCCCTGGTTGTGCTATTCGCTATTTCTATGCTCCCCCTGAATGTGTTCCGTTTGGTGATGGCCTTTTATCCCATGTTTGTCGTCTGGAGATACTACTGGGTTTGTTTCAGTGTGGTCATCGCTTTTACTATCATCAATTCAAGTTGTAACCCTGTCGTTTATGCGATTGTCAGCAAGGAGTTTCGAGCAGGGTTTAAGAATTTGTTTCAGAGCTGCGCCTCGGAGAATAACTGCCGGAACAAGACTAACAATAATAAGAGAACAAGACAAGCTGCAAGGGAAAAAGAGGAAAACAAGACGTGCTTGATAACTGTGTTATAGTAAAATTTCTTGGAGCGCAAACAGAAGCACATGTAAGTTACGTTCCTTCAAGCAGTAGTGACAATAGTATAAACGAAGTCTAGCATAAATTTACTTCAGCCACAAGTACAAGTACCAGTACAATTACAAGCGCAAACACAAGTAAATTCAATGTAACTACAAGTATACAAGCACAAGTATAAACATAACATTAGCTTTGTTTTGCACAGCACAATCTCGATCACAGGAACAAATCAGTTCAAGCACAATTCATCAAAGACAAGCACAAGCACAACCATAACCATGTACAAGAACAGGCACAGGCAGGCACAACCACCAGTACAACCATGTACAAGCACAGACACAAGCACAAACACTAGCACAAACACAAGCACAAACATAAGCACAAGCACAAGTACAAGCACAAGCACAAGCACAAACACACATACACGAGCACAAACACAAGCACAAACATAAGCACAAGCACAAGCACAAACACACATACACGAGCACAAACACAAGCACAAACATAAGCACAAGCACAAGCACAAGCACAAGCACAAGCACAAGCACAAGCACAAGCACAAGCACAAGCACAAACACAAACACACATACACGAGCACAAACATAAGCACATGCACGTGTACAAGGACGGGCACATACACAAGAACATATACAACATCAAACACAAGCACAAACACAAACACAAACACGAACATAAGGGCACGATAAAACACAAATACAACATTAAACACAAGCACAAGGACAAACACACACACAATTAAGTGGAGAACGGTCTCAACGCAAGCGCGGATATCTGCGATACAGCATCAGCACAAGTACAAAAGAACACAACAATCTTATTATTCTTTGTGTTTCCATTGCTGCGGTCTTCTCAATCGCAAGTGATATGTATCCTTGCGTTGTGTTGTGCAAATTCCGTCCTCACTTGCTAGAAAGATTCTTATGCTTGTGTCATGCTTATGCCGTACTTGTGTTCCACTAGCCGGTGGTGCGACGAACTGTTCTTTGTTGCCGAGGTCCTGTCCCTGTTTTGCGTTTACGTTTTCAGGTCCTGTCCACACGACAACGATGTCGATTTCACTGAAAACGGAACTTTTCGAAAGGGGAAGGCTTTGAAAACGCAATTCTATCGTCTCCGTGTGGTTATGCAAACTTTTGAAAACTGACGCTGACAATAGAATTGGTGAAATTCACATCTTTGTCGTGTGGACGGGACATGAAGATCCAAAAATGTTTTTGAGTTTTCCAATGGAAAGAGGTTTGTGTGGAGCGTGAAAACGCAAAAAAACAATTCGTTTTCAAAGGAATCCGTCTCCGTGTGTACATCGTCGACTACTTCAAGCCAGTTTCAAGCACGCTTCTCTGCGTGAACTTCGATGTTAGGGGATTCTTTTTGCATAAAAAGGCAGCTTCTCCAGGTATCAAAATATCTATATGAAAAGAATGTGTTTTATTATAAATACAATAATTTTACAATGAAAAGGAAACTTCGAAACGAACGAAGGTTTGTTACAGCCTTGGGCCAGTGCGTTAAACAGCAGGAAATCCTATGCAACAACGTCAGACTAAAGACTAACATTAGAAAATCCTCTGCAACAACGCCAGACCAACGTCCAGCTCTTATGCAACTGGTCTCTGGTTAGGGCTGGTTTAGGGGTTTGCTTTTCTGGTTGGAACAAGAGTTTAGGATAGGAATTTGCGCCATGCAGGATTAACCAGAATTTACACAGGCCTACTCTAGATCTGGGACCTAAAATCGCCTCGAGTCGCACAAAGTCGCCACAGTTTTCCAAAGTCGCCTAAAGTCCGCGTAAGTCACCTAAGCTAAAATAGCCTTATCTCGCATAGCCACCATAAGTTCCAACTAATATTGCTTAAGTCGCCTAAAATCGCCTCGAGTCGCATGAAGTCACCATAGTTTCCAACTATTATTGCTTAAGTCGCCTAAAATCGCCTCGAGTCACATAAAGTCACCATAATTTTCCAACGAATTGTGCTTAAGTCGCCTCAAGTCCGATTAAGTCACCTAAGCTAAAATAGCCTTAAGTCGCATAGTCACCAAGTTTTGCAACGAATTTTGCTTAAGTCGCCTCAAGTCCCCTTATGTCACTTAAGCTAGAATAGCCATAAGTCGCATAAAGTCGCCATAGTTTTCCAACAATTTTCCTTAAGTCGCCTTAGGTTGCGTCAAGTCCCCTTATGTCACCTAAAATGGTCATAAACCGCATAAAGTCACCATAGTTTCCCAACTGATTTTGCTTAAGTCGCCTTAAATCGCCCAAAGTTGTGGCAACTTTAGGTCCCAGAGGAGGCCTTTATACACATCGTTTATAGGGTCGGGTTTAGGATTTGCGTTTACCATTAGAGACAGGGTTTGCGTTTAGGGTTAGAGGTAGCATCGGGATAAAGCGAGAATTAGAATTATTTATTTGTGGGAGGAAGCCACGTCTGGCTGATCATTTTAGGCGATAAAATACAAAACAGATTTGTAAAATTATTAGATTTGATTGATTGAAACTATAAATGAGTGCAATTTGAATTTGGTGTGAGCAACTTGAACTCGGTGCGATAGTTTTGAAGTTGGGCCACCGTACAAGTTATTGTATAAACACGGTATACTGTATTTGACTCATTATACAATGAATTCTAAAAATATCGACTATAACTTAATTGGGCAGTCTATTTAAAAACCCAGTTTTGTAAGCTTCTTGAAGGTTTTAACGGCTTTTCTCCACTTAAAACGTTAGGATTATAATTTCGCTCCACTGGGCCATAGTTCCGTAGTTGAAGTAATTTATGTTTTTTTAAGTAGTATTGGTAGAAAATAAGGGGGGTAAATTGAAAATTGTTAAGCAACTGTTAAAAAGGTTTATTGGTAAATTAAATATTGATTCTTGTGGGTTAATATTGAATGCACGGGCACCACCTCGCGTGATATTCGGGGAGTGTACACTGGGTTCTTAGTCAACACATTCTGTTGCGTTCAAATTTTTCTTATTTCATAAGAATAATCTTCATTTTCTATTATCAATAAAAATGCAACTAGACTGCCCCCTTAAATAACAATTAACAAATCGAACACGTCTGACTAATCTTTAACATCTGAAGAAGCCGCTAAATAATAAAAACTGAGGCCTTATTCAATCTAATTACCCCTCCCTCCCCCCCACGTGCGCCCTCACCACCCACTCACCCACACACGATATGTGGTCACGGCCGGTATGATACAATTGGCTTTATATACACTTCATAACAGTAACAGTCAAAGCGTCGCATGATTATCGGTTTTATTAAAATAGTTACATTCAGTACTAACGAATCCGATCCTTTTATATACAAGGATAGATCAGGACTGCAGGCTATACAATAACGTTAAATATCACACTGATATCTTATCTATTTTATAAACATTCGAGAGTTAGATATATTGCAATTACCAATTCCGAGTGCTTATATGCCTTCTTTTGAGCCATTCCTAACGACTACTTAGAATCGAAAATATAGTCCTATAGTCATATGTCTTCCTTAAATGAGGATACATGTATATACGAATAACTTTCGGAAGCATAATGCTTGTTGTATGTGTTCTTAGTATATTAGTATTTCTTATTGTTATATGGCTGATTAATTTCACGCGCTGTGATTGGTCAATTTTAGGTCTGTAAGTTGCCGTACGGACCTCTCGCTCTCTAGCGGCTGTCATTTGTTTACTTTTTCAAGTTTTGTTTGCAAACAAAAATTAGGTTAAAATGCAACAAAGCTATATAATAAACATCTTATTAGCCTCATTTGCTCTGTTCGTATGGTAAGTTATGGATCCTCATATTTTCATTCCCATTTTCATGGCCCGCGCGCTTGGGCCATAAAAGAAAAGAAAAAAAAACACTCGGTCCATAACTTACCGTACAGACCTCGAACGCGGCTAATAGGAGGTATGTATATAATCTGCTGGGCACGTGCAAATGCACAACCATTTGTATTCTTGGTATTGCCGCTACATTTATACGTAGAAACATTTCCCAAACGTCCTATTTCCAGGGAAGGGGCAACAAAAATAAAAATAAAACAAACAAACAGATTCGGCAAGTCAAAGTGGATCATTCAAAGGCCAATTAAAACTGAACGTCATATGTCCATTAAAATGAACCACAATCAGCAACAGATCATGATTAGGACTGCAACTGGTTTCGCACTAACTTGGTACAGTTACTGAATAGCAACCAATGCACGTTTCTGCCATTCAAAAGCCCCTGCAATTCTTGGTCTTACAAATAGCGAGTTCAGGTTTCTTCTTGGCGCACCCAAACCAAATACAAAGGAGCAGTTAACCGATACAAAAATGCGCACGTTAGCAATTCTGATTATCATATAGGCAGCGACTGCTGACAGGAATTAGGCATCATGTGGTGTATTAAGCTTGTTTGATTTTCCCTTTCGCGAAACACGTCACCATCCACAGGAACGCAGAGATGCCAAAGAACGTTCTGGTGACTCCAGCAAGCGCCATGGGGATAACTGTTGAATATGAGATAGTCATGATATATCAGAATATGACGGGACGCTGACGGTACGGCGGTTGCTATTCATCAAATCTGACCGCTAAGCGAGACTGATTACTCACGCAATGCAAGGAGGTCAATTATTTCCCACACGCGCGAAAAGCTAGGAAGCTACTTTTGCATGCACTGCTTCAGCTTTCACTAGACTTGCCCCACACCCCAACGGGGGATGAAAAAGGCCATATTTCTCTTGGGAAGTTGCTACATCGACACAGGAACGGTTTCACTAGTTCTTCTGAGCACACCTTTTGGTGTGTTCTCTGAGGACATGATGAAGTTGTGTTACAAAACACACCATGGTGGGTCACCAAGCACATCTTTGTTCGAGCACACTGAAATGTGTGTGAAAAAAGGACAAGCCAATACGAACAAAAGATGTGTGGCTCGATCACACCTGTTTTAACAGTGCTGACGGAACAAGCAATGATCCAACAAGACATCAAGTTAAGGATGCCTAAAAGACTGCCAGCACAACGCCATTTAAAGTAATTCCAGGCCACATAAATACCGCTCATGAAATTGAGATGATATATCATTCTTTTTCAACTATTGGTCAATACGTTTTTCCTAACACCACACCACCTATTAAGTGCATGTAAAGAAACGACGTACATTTTGCGTGTTAGAAGAGAAGAGTGCTGAGGAGTTTTTTCCGACACAATTCGGCACCTATTCAGATGAGGTAACTATTAAGCGACATGATTCATAAAACTTTTGTTATGTTAAAGAAAAATGTTCAAACAAGAAGAGCGTCCACTACACCAAATATCAACAAATATTTGGTAAAAACAATTTTCCTGATGTTTTATTATCTTCACGCCAAAGTCCGCCCCAAAAGCCTCCAAACTATAATTTAACGACAACGCGCATACCTCCATTTTCCAGCCCCTGTGAGGAGAGCAACAGATCGATGACGAGGTATCCCAGGCAACGAGACAGCTCCATGTACGGACCGTACCACCTGCAGTGAAAACAATCACCAACACAGTTTAAAACAAGTTTATAAAATTGTTAAAATAAAGGGCTAGCTCCACAGACGAGCCAAACAGACATCGATGAGTGGCATCGATTGTAAAAATGCCCTTGTGTGAATCATGTCATCGATAACAAATCGCTAAAATTAAGTCATCGACAAGTAACAAGGTTTCCTTTTCAAAAGGAAAATTAATTTAGTTATTGATGACAAGAGCGACCATCTTGTCGTCGACAACTAATATTCGCAGCCTGTAACGTCATTCAACGCGTCTTCCGCTACTGTGACGAATACAATCGCGCATGCGTAGTTACATCAAAACGTCTGTAGTCGATCGACTCTTTGAAAACCGGTGTATAAAGAAGCTGTATCGAGCGCTAACATATATCGATGCGTTTTAGTTATCGAAAACAACAGTTATCCAACAAGTTTCGTTCGTCTGCGGGGGATCTAAGAGCATGTTTTTATCCGTGAAATACTTGACTCTATTATACATGCAGTTTACTTGTTTTCAAATATAGAACAGGTTTCTAAAACAAGAACCCGTGTTGGATATGAGGCATTATTATATGGCTAATTAATTTCGCGCGCTGTTATTGGTCAATTCAGGTCCGTAAGTTACCGTATTGACCTCTTGCTCTCGAGCCGCAGTTGTTTACTTTTTCAAGTTTGTTATGCAAAGAAAAATTCCGTTAAAATGCAACAAAGCCATATAATAAACATCTTATTAGTCTCATTTTCTCAAGCTTCGCGCTTGGGCCAAAAAAGGAAGGACAAAAACAACTCGGTCAATACCTTTCCGTATGGACTTCGCAGTCGTCTAATAAGAGGTATATAAATTACCAATGAAGTGGCAATCGATTCTCCTCATATACCGGCCTGTAAACGTGAGTTATTGTCTCAATTCAGACCCTCTCCTATATTAGAAGACGTATTGATCCATGCAACCAAAGCGTGCACTGTGTAAATTCAGTTTTAATCTTATTACGCTGTACCGTAAAATCCCGTTACAAGGGCTGGGTTCATGCAAGTTTAGAAGGGGTTGTGTATAATTACCACGATTCTAATTCACAGAGAACAGTCAATACAGAAACCTGCCGAGTGAGACTGGAAAACAACCGCAAAGTGCTTGGGGGAGGGCATAGCATCCCCCACCGTTACGAAACTGTGTAGGCTCATAACTGCAGGGGGGGGGGGGCTTGGAAGCGCGGGGAGGGGCTCGTAACCGAGATTTTACGGTAACTGTGTGTATGCAACTCACGTCTCCCAGTGTATACGAGCTGATGGCAACTGAGATAATCAGAAAGCTAGAAGTTGAATAATCAGTAGTTTGTATAATAATAATAACAAAAGATATTTTAATTGAAAGCTCATCTATATTCTAATCGATAAAACACTTAACTCCATTTCTATATACGACTTACTTGTTGTCAAAAAGAGCTCCAAAACACGTCAGAGAGAAGATAAAATACAGCACTACTGCCCACACGTTCAGTTGACTCATTATCTGTGGGAAGACAAGTAAATAAATGTACATGCACACACTTGTAAAGACTACACACATGCAGATACACGCGCGTACGCTACATGTATAGGAGACTACACGTGTACTTATAGATACACGAACACACTTATACGCGTACAAGTATACACGTACACATACGCATGCACACAACCATATATAAACACAAGTACATAGCATTTACACATATCCATACACATACAATTACAACTTTATATATACACACTTACACATACACATACACACGCACGTATACGTATACGCATACACATACACATACAAACGCATATGCATGTACGCATACGCATAGCGTACGCGTACGCGTACACGACCACGTACACGTACACGCTTAAGCTCATTACTGTCAGCCTGTACGCCTCAAACACCTACCATTTTATTCGCAACCAGAAACTGATACACAACCGTAGCCGGCATTACCTTCCTGGTTGCTTAAGCTCATTACTGTTAGCCTGTACGCCCCTAACACCTACCATTTTATTCGCAACCAGAAACTGATACGCGACCGTAGCAAGTACGGAGTGTGCCACCACATAGACGTTCCACCACTTTGTTAGACCGTTGTCGTACTTCTTGATCGGGTATTCAATCTGCAATGGTGGGGATATAAATAACAGTGAAAATATTATTTAATCCTATTGGCACACAGTTTGTTTGCCTTCTTTTATTCATGACGTCATTGTCACAGTGTCGCTATCTTTGAAATGTTTACTGTTATTAATAAATCATTTAAATTGGCGACCCCCATTTTTTAATGCACTTAGTCTGTTTAAACAACAAGTACAACATTTGAGGAATTTTGCTAAAAATTATTTGAAAAAGTATCGGCACCACCTTAACATTTCAGATGAATTACGGTGGGGCCAAAACCTATTCACATAATTTGAAAAAAATTACCTCAAATGTTCTCCTTGTTGTGGAAAAAATTCTAAAGCAATAAAAATGGAGGTCAGCGAAGAAATTTTTCTGTAAATGCAGTTGAATACCAGAAGCAGGGTGTATTTGAGGCCCTGTAAAGTTGCCATGGAAACGAAAATTGCGATGGGAATAGAAGGGCTGGTAAGTCTGAGGAAACGGTCACCTCACGGAAACGCACCTTTCCATGTTTCCGTCGCGTTCACGAAATATGGAAACATGCTGTTTTGTGCTGTGTTATTTTCCGTCTTGTTCGTACAATACGGATATTGCTTAGATAGTGTGCTATCCATATGGCGTATATTGTATGTTTTAAAAGTCAACTTTTTCTTAAACGTTAGCCCCACCTGTGGAATGTCATTTGGGTCACCAAGCCTTCCGGTTCCCGGCATCCATCCTGGCCCTTTGAACAGCACAGAAAGCTGTGTTGACATAACAACAAATTAAAGTGAAAATAAGTCCATATGCGGAAAAGGAGAGGCCGAGGTTTGTCTTTTAGTTATGGGAGCACTTCGTGTTTATATACTATGTACATAACAACATGTGATTTAGTGATATTTTCGTTCAAAAAACCCTTAAACTGAACTGGTTAATACACGATAGTAATAACTGACAACGAACGAACGAACGTAATCACAAATGCTGTTCCGTGTGAACTTGATAATTGATACACGCAAAGCGGTAATTATTGTATGCATTCCATGCACTCAATTACTGTTCGCAAAAATGATCTTTGTATAATTAACAGTCAATTGTTCTAAGCGCCAACTCCAGTTTCTGCTGGTCATAAAATCACCGTAAGGACTACAAACAACATGGCCAGATGTGTGTGCTTCAGCACGACTCCTCTGTTGGTAACAATCATTATCTGCGACATGTGTGTGCTTCAGCATGACTCTTCTGTAGGTAACAATCATTCTGTTGGTAACAATCATTCTCTGCGAGATGTGGGTGCTTCAGCACGACTCTTCTGTTGGCGACTCTTCTGCTTCTGCGAGATGCGTGTGCTTCAGCACGACTCTTCTGTTGGTGACAATCATTCTCTGCGAGATGTGGGTGCTTCAGCACGACTTTTTTGTTGGTAACAATCATTCTCTGCGAGATGTGGGTGCTTCAGCACTACTCTTTTGTTGGTAACAATCATTCTCTGCGAGATGTGGGTGCTTCAGCACGACTCTTCTGTTGGTAACAATCATTCTCTGCGAGATGTGGGTGCTTCAGCACGACTCTTCTGTTGGTAACAATCATTCTCTGCGA